>QVRM01006609.1:0-63944 GCA_003439945.1 Dermanyssus gallinae | reverse complement strand
GTGGGTATTTCGAGATTAGAACTTGTGGTGCAGCACGGCTGATACGTTGGCTAGCTTATGGAGCCACCGTTTACAGGTTTAAATCTGGTTTCGGATAGAATTATCATTTCTACAACGTTTTTGTTATTGCCACATTGTGCTGTTTTGTTCTAACCATCTCATGCACCATCATGCTCCGTGGCACTCTGCATGCATATCAACATGTGCATATTATTAATTATCTACATCTTATGTGTTTCATGTATATTATGTATTCGTCCAGCGTGCCTTACACAACGTGATAGAATCATTGTAGCTGAGACGTTTAGAACAACAGCTCCAGAACGGCAATAACAAAAGGCTGTAGAGTAAATGATAACTACATAAAAAAAAAAACAGATTAAATCCCGCTAAGGGCTGGAGACGTTGGAAAATTGTAGTTTACGTAAATATTTTTTCTTTAATTAAATTAATCCATATTAGAAAGGCGTCCGTCTGAGGTGCAATGGCAAACAGAGCGAAGGTCTCCAGGCAAGCCCTCATTAAAGTTGGCTGTTCTATCTGACTGCATACAGTCTCATGATACAACGATATTATCTAATAGCACACGATCATATAAATGTTTGAGTTCTGCTACTCTATTTACTCTTCGAGCATTAAGAAGTGCTTGTTAGTTCGTCGCCAAATTGTGAGATCTTTACGGCGGTTGCGTGAATCTGTATTAATTTCACCTAGATGCATATATATATAAGCATAGCGGTGTAAATATTACCTAGCCATATATGAACCTGGGGTTAAAAATAAGCGTGGGTCTCGCAGATTTTTTGTTTGCAAATGCTATATATATATATATATATATATATATAGCGGTGTAAATATTACCTAGCCATCTATGCACTTGGGGTTAAAAATAAGCGTGGGTTTCGCAGGTGATTTTTTTGTTTTGCAAATGCTATTTTAAACTAAAATATGGGTGGGATGTTGGCGATGTTGATCGTCATAGTATTGATAGTAATGAGTTATTTCCCATCGTGCTAGTTATTTATGATTATTTATATTTGCACAGTGGATTGTCGTTTTGTTAGCATAAGAAGACTCATATGCGATTGCACGCTTTGAACACCTGTTACAGTCATTAGTGGATTGTGTTGTTGAATATATATATATATATATATATTCAAATTTTGAAGAAACGGCCTCGTGGATGCCGTTTCTTCAGGGCTTGTCAACTATTAAGAGACGGCGCCTAGAGTCACTGGAAGGAGAAGTCGCCGCAAGGACACCTCTCGGCATACTGTCCTATATGTACGCCTCGCTTGCCTATACAATTATTAACGGACGACATGTAACAAACAGTGCTAGAAGACAAGGAAGCGGTGTCTGAAGACCAGCACGGTTTACGAGCCCGACGCTCGTAATAATATATATGTATATATATATATATATATATATATATTGTCATTTTATTTTTGCAGCGCCTTCTCCGGACGCAGGGCCAATGGAGGTGGTCAATTCTCCGCAGTCGCAAGGAGGTTGCTCAAGCGCAGGCGACGAGTATGGCTCACCTGCGGGCGCGGTCAGCGGCGGCGCATTATTGGGCGCCCGTCTGGGATCTGGCGCCCCGGTGACTACTACAATTGGCGGTGCTGGGGTAACCGCCACGGCCGGGGGCTCGACTGATGTCCTGGACGATTCCCTTGGCTCCCCACCCGTCGACGACCGATCCCTGCATGAGACACTGGCCAGGAACCGAGAGAAGCTCAAGGTGAAGCTGCTCACGCGGCGTCCGATTCATCAACTCGTCCAGCAGGGAATCATCCCCCGTGAGTACATTGGTCAGTATGGTTTCTAAGTTATCAGTTCTCTTCAGCGACAAGTGACGCTTCTTCCGGTGCTCGTGGCGCTCGTGGAGAAGAAGGCGGTGCGACCTTCCCTGTGTGCTTTTCCGGCCGTGCATTTGATGTGCTGCCCTCGCTTTGTTCCCGCCAGCCGGAATCTCGCTTCACCTTCGATGGTTGTGCCCATATTTATTATTTGTCTGCACTTCTAACTCAAAAGCAAACCCCAAAAAAAGGCAAACGGAAGTATCGAAATGTCCCGTACTTCCCGTACGCTTCCTGACTGGACGTTGTTATGCACGTGATCCTGCATCGCATGGGTGGATAGCTACGTGTGCCTATGCATGCGTGCCCTGATTGCCCTGATCGACGATACTCCAGTCTGCGTTCAAAGAAAGGCCCTCAGAGAAGTGCTTCATCGATAAGCCGAAAGCCGAAGATCAAGATGAAGACGCATGCGATGGCTAAATGATCCAATTATGGTCACTGGTATGGTTCGCGTTTGTTGTGTATCTCGTTTTGAGCGTTCCCCCGACGTTTACACAGATTTGTATATCGTTTCTTGATGAAACGATTGTCGACTTGCTGATGACCATAACCGACTACAGTAGTTCAACAACATATAACGTCCATCTAAATACCGCATGACACGACAATAATCCTAATACATTCGGCAACACGAATTCCATCATGCTGGCACGCTTGGCTAGTTTTTTATATTATGGTGACCTCCGTTCTGTAAAAAAGAAAACAAATTTAATATCTTGGACCTCAGCCACCTTCCATTCCTAAATGTGGGCACATTTTAAACAACATCTTATGATTAGTACTTATTTTTCATACGCCCCTTATGTTATATTCACATATATAACTTATATTATTTAATTTGACTAGCTAAGTGTTTTAGCCGGAATGATCAAAAGTGTCCCGGTTAGTCTTACTAACGGACTTAAGGATCGCAAGCTTATCAGTTGAAACGTTATCGAACATTATCTTAAGTAAAACGCTGCAACGTTTGACTATCTAATGAGTCTATGTTTGACTAATAAATATTATGCCGTTTGTATATATATATATATATATATATATATATATATATGTCGTCAAACGACGTGTACAGTATTTGGATTGTAATAATAATTAAGTTGCAAACGTTTGCTCGCTCGTTTTGTGTTCGGATGTCGTCCGTAGCACTGAAAGCATCGCCGCAGTTTCTTGAACAAAAGCAACGATTGGAGCGGGCCAAAATGGGTGATTTTCTCAAGAACAAGATGCAACATCGTCCGGATCGCGATACGCTGATTCGGGCACACATCCTCGAAGATACGTCGACCAAGCTCGATCCGTCGCTGCAAGAGAAGCAACGCCGCCTCAAACGCGCTCGCCTGAAGGATGACCTGAACGATCGACTGGCCCATCGTCCCGGTCCTTTAGAGCTCATCCGAGGCAATATCCTCCAGGCGGATGAAAGCTTTGCACAGGCCATTAAGGGTAATACTAATATTATATATATATGCTAATAATTCAAACTGAATGAGCTGCGACTGGCCGAACGTGCCTAACGCGAAGTTTAGTAAAACTAACCTTGTTATCTTCAAGTTATATATACAATTTTTTAAGATTTTTTTCCGTAAGGCTAATGCCCGTGTACGGTTTTTTCATGGCATGGCTAATTTTTAATCTTCTCCGGCATTTATCTTGTCCAAATTGGAAACCATGCAAACCAATTTAAGAGTGGCCGGTCTGGGTCTCGAACCCAGTCCTCCCAAATCCAAGGCAAAGGCTTTGTCACTATCTTGCTCGGTTTTTATATATATATATATATATATAAACTTATCTCTCACGAAATATGCTGCCGATCTATTTACCGTTGTATAGCTATCTTCTCAGAATTTAGCGTGACAAATTCGTTTGGTTAGCGCGCCGATGCAAATTTACTAGCGGATATTTAATTATGTTTGCTTTAGTGTTGAAAAGCCGGTTTAGGTTCGATCTGTTGTATTTAGCCGCCACCTTGTCGTCGTTTTCCCGCAAGAAGAGCAAAATCAGCACATACCCGTGTTTTGGAGTTGTTTAGGGTATTTTTACCAACCAATTGGCTATAGTTATTCTAATAACACGACATACAAACACATTGTCACTTAAAGGCGCATCGGATTCCAATATTAGATTTTCGACTTCACTTGTCAATTTCTACTCGTTTTTTAGTGGCACTTTAGGATAATTAAATGATACGCTCTTTCACGAAGAGCGAATAGGTTTGAAAGCTAGCGAAGGTGAGACGTTGACACGGTTGTCACACAAGTTTGCTAAAGATCTTAAATAGGTAGTTAGTGCGCCTGTGTGTTTGTTATAATTAAGCTAAATCATTACCAGGAATCCTTACGAATCCTTATGCGCTTTTGCGCGGGTACGCTTACCTTTGATATGGCAAATATAAGTGATGGAGTAAAGTGCCCACTTTTAAAGGGCGATCCGACGCTCCGCGCGCTTGACGGTTAAATTCTCGGTACTACTTAAAACTTTGCAAGTAGTAACGCAGATTGAATCACAGTGAATTATCGGCATGTAATGAGCGATATCATGTATCTGTCGCCCCTATAGAAAAACACTGTGTACCTCGGGGGAATTACTGGTAAATTTGACAGTCTTTACTTGCTTCTAAACATCCAAACATGGATGCACCTTTAGCGAAGCGCACAAGCATTTCTAATACGAAAAATGTATCACTAAAGCGACATGTTTCCAGTATCTAACTGAGTATGATACTAATTGCATTTGTTACAGGCACCTGTTTTGCCTGGGGCTTACCTGTAGATCGTAGCGTAGACCGTTATCAATGATGCTAGCTTTATTTTCATCTAATTAATTCACCTGGCCACCTGCCTGCCGGCCTGTCTGTGTCTTCTTTGTTTGGGTTTTGCGTTGCAGAGGGCACGATCCCATTCAAGCGTACCTGTGAGGGTGACATTGTCACGCCGTCGGTCACCGATCTCATCTCGGAGTCGAACAGCGACGATTCTCAACCGGGCAGTTCGGAGGGTGGCACTGCTGGCGGCTCTCGAGGTGGTTCACCACCCCAGGGCGGCAGTCCGCCTCCGGCTATTGCCGGCAGTGCCACATCGGCGCTCACCGTCACGGCGTCTACTGGTGCTGATACAACAACAACAGCAGCAGCAGCAGCAACGGCATCGGCATCTGGCTCCAGCGTGACACCCGCTGTGGCTGTGGCGTCCCGGCTGGAGACGAATGCTGCTGTCTTAGGCGCTGGGCACGGACCGCCCACAACGCTGGTAACGCTGACCGCTGCGACGGTCGCCACGGGCGCGGGTCTATCCAGCGACAGCAATCTTCACTGCCAACAGCATCTGGCGCAACAGCAGCATCAGCAGCAGCATTATCCGATCATCGTGTGCGCCCAGGATGGCTCTACTCTCGATCAGAAGCAGCAGCAGCGTCCTCAAGCTGTAGGCGTCAAGGCGATACCACCGCCCCCGCCACCTCCGATGCCGCCCACGCCTTTATACTTTACGTTGGCGCCCGTTGCTCAGCCGGCGGTGACGGTAGCAGCAGCAGCATCAGCGACATCAACAACTGCCCCAGCGATCATCAAACATGTTCGATCTCTTCCGACGCCCATCACTATGTCGACGACCCTAACCTCGGGAAGTGCCGTTGGGTCAGGGCCAGGGTTAAGCTCGAAGAAGAAGTCGTCGTCGTCGTCGTCCGCATCAAACAAGCCGACTCCGTCAGCATCCGCGCAGCAGACGAACAAGAATCGGATCATTAAGTTTCACGAGTACAAGGTTAGCGTGAGCGTACGCGTTATGGCTGGCCCGACTCGTTGAGCTCGGCACATTTCATGTGGCATAAGATAGGCGCGACGGCAGTTTAGGTCGTCGTCATTGTTGTTGTTGTTATTGTGGTTGCTGTTTGATATAGTTTCCCATAATTTATTGTATACGGTGCTTGTTCGGTTTTTAATTAAATATTTTGCGAGAATGGTGGGTAATTTATTGAAGGTGTATCACGTGGATGGCAGTGCAAGAAAAGTTCGATTGACTATTCGCTTGATGCTGCGTTCTATTCGTGGTCAGGGTACTAACAGGACAAGACATATGGCAGAATTCTCAACTTAGAGTGTCATTTAAATGAATTAAGCATGCCGTGGCGTCCTGGTGGCGTATGTGCATGACGTATTATCGGTATTTTTCAGGGACCCCCGTCAGCTACTAAGGACAGAGAGTTTAAGGACAAGAAAGAGAGTTCCTACGAGCTTCTGTTACAGCAACAGAAGGTGTTCCTACAGTGGCAGATGGATAATGGCCAGACCCCTGCAAGCGGCTCGAAGCAGAAGATGATTCTGCCCGCGCCTAGCAGTCCTCATCAGACAGCTAACTCGATAAACAGCGAAGCCTATAAGCTCAAGTGCGCCAAGCTCGAAGATATGAAAGGTACGGGAAAGATATAACGAATACACACATTTTTCTGAAGTTGGGATAACTTAAACTCTAACAAACTTGCCAACGACGTCGTCAGCATTGCCAGTAGAAATTGAAGCAGTAGTAATAATAACGGCGACTACATGAGTAGACGCGGCAGAACTAGCAAAAAGGTGCCGCTCGTTATTTTAAATAATTAGCGCGCAAACCGTAACTACCGGGAGGGTAGTATTCTTAATATAGTAGAGATTACCTTGCAGATTACTTTTTGGACATTAACTTACAGGCGATTACAATGTATCCCTAGACGCGCGAATGGAGCTTTTATTAAAGATTAGAAATTAAAAACATATGATGTTTTTTAAAGGTGTGGCACGTAGTCATCAATTGTCTTCCTTAACATAATAACAGTACTATACACATTAAACAAATGGAATTGGGTACCTTAATATGGAACGTCTGTTGTCGTATCTGCTGCAGTTTCGGATCTGAAAATCGAATTGAAGAAACGCAACCTTCCGGTGTCAGGCTCGAAGCCTCAGCTGATCGAGCGGTTGAAGCCCTTTTCGGATGAGATCGCGTCGGCGGCAGTTAAACTCGAACCTATTTCGGTGCCCATTGACGTGCTTCAGCTTTCCAACGGTGGCACCAGTAGCAGTAACAACAATAATACAAATCACAGCAACAACAAGACTTGCAGGTAAAGTGTCAACATCGTACAGGCATGACACGATATGTTGTGTAGTTCATGTTCTCTACACATTGGTTTCAAGAAAGTCTTATATTTCCAGGAACCAACTCGCTAGTAGAACATGTCAATACTCTATGCCTTTTGACTGTAATTCGGAGCCGTCAATGTCTAAAAACAAGAATTAATAATTCAAATGCAATTAACAATCGAATACACAATAAGTGAAATAAACGTGTTATTAATGTGTGTTGTGTGTGCATATTTTTAAACAGTTATACTGTTACGTTATCCAGCGAGAACGTTGGTGATAGCACCTCAGTATTCAGATCCGGAGACAGCGTTATGGCGAAGATGGATATTCTTCACAAGGAATTGTTGGAAAAGCAGCGAATTCAGACACTCTTGCAGCAGCAGAACTCCCAACAACACACGCAGACTGATGTCATCACCATTACCGATGGAAGGTATGTTTGTACACATAAATGTATGTATGTGCATATCGCATGCATAATTGGGAGCAGTGTATATATATACTTTTTTTTTTATTTGCATTTTTACATCGTACTTATATAAAGAATCACTGAGTTGCACATCGACCCATTGTATATATATATATATATGTCCGTGGGAATTAATACATATATTCAAGCTCTGAACTTTTATTGGCATATATGTATTTCCGGGAGCCAACACATGAAATGAGAAAATTCGAAGGTTCCAGGCGTTTATACCTTTGACGTTTGCGGAGAACGAGACAGACATGGACGGGAAATTTTGCGTTCACTCATCTGTTAGATATATGTTCTTTCATCCGATGTATGATGATGTATTTTGTAAGACTAACTGTCTGATTGGGTCTTCTTCGAGGTACTAACCGATATGTATTTATGCAACGTGTGGTTGATTTATTTCCGTTTCTGTTCCAAATCACCGTAGAGGCGACCAGACTATCCAGGTCAACCGTGTGCTCTGTCAGCCAGGAGTGCAAATCATTCATGCAAAACCCCAGCTAGTCACACTGCAGGTGGCAAAGTCTTCTTCCGACGCCTTGTCTGTTGAAGTCGATCCGAGTGGCGGTGCAGCGAGCGCAGGTGGTGTCCTCAATGTCTCAGGCCTCACAGTTCCACAGAATACTGCCATTGTAGGCCAGGTGGCGGTGTCACCATCTAGCGCTGCGTCAGCGAAGGCACCTGCCAGTTTGGCGAAATCTCTGGCCATCCCACAGCAGCAGCAGCCTATACCTATAAAGCACGAGCAACATGTCCAACTCCCGACGGCGACGCAGGCGGCTCCAGCATCCACCGTTTCTACCCACATTGTTGCGGGCGGTCAGCTGGACAAAGCCATCGGACGTCAGCTGCATTCGATAGACCGTCGGCAAAACGGTCAAGTCGTAAAGCAATTCAACGTAAGGAAACAGGATGCAAAAGTCCAACAGGTTGAGGTGAGGACAGTCTTGTACACACGAAGCTACATGCGCTCGCTTTTCGTAGCGTTAGCAGATTAGCCTGAAAGACACGCCCAATAAGGAAGACATTCATGATAGGGGGCAACGCAGCGGCAACGTGGTCTGGGTATCCAGTGCGCAGAGATACTTATCTGGATTCTGGCGTGCTCGATCGCCGGTTCGATCCCGGTTGTGGCGATCTATTTCTTGTGTTCGAGTGTACATGCCAGCAGGAATATATGTTTAACGCATAAAAAAAACACTGAAATTACACTCTTCGGTGCCGCACTTTGTTTCCTGCTCATGCCATGCTGCCAAAAAGATGTGCTGTTAAAAAGCCAACGTAAAAATACAACATTTCCGAACAGAACCGGAGAAGTTCTACAAAAAGGGTCAAACAGAAGCTGATACTTTTTGGACCCTGGAACAAGTAGCTTGGAAAGTTACATATAGGCAAAATGCGAACAAAATCTTCTCTGTCTCATTATCTCTATTTTTGGCCCTCCATAAATTCGTTTAACGAGGTACCGGATAACTATTGTTCCGCTTACTTTTGCCATTGTGGCTATTTTTATGTATTAGTATAGCGATTGAGCTGAGCGCTGAGTTATCATTTTTAGACTTTTCTAAAACTATCATTCACCTCTAGGTTCTGTGCAGTACTCGCAAACCAAGTGCTCTTCAATTTTCTTCTTGCTTGTCTAATTCCTCTATTTTTCTGTTGATTGTGGTTTTCGTTGGTGCCGTTTGTGTATGTCGTTATCGTGGGTGTTGTTCCAAGCAGCAGCCGCCGACTGTATTCGTGGCGAGTTCTGCGGGCAGCGTGCCGTCTTTGGCGATCGCTTCGGCTGGCTCTGCTCCCTCCGATAAAGACTCGGTCGATGAGCCTAAAGACGGCGTCAACCTGGACGGCGGACGGAGTCACATGAGGACGCACTCACTGCCCGGCGACATGGTCAAACTGCTCAAGGCGCCACCGGAGTACGACGAGGCGACGAAGCAGGCACTCCATCAACGTCGCAGTCGCGAATCGTGCGAGGTAAACCTGAACGATATTTTCGAGATCATCACTAAACAGGGCGAACCGACACAGTTCGAGGTCACGCGAAATCCCGACACGGGCGTCGTCACTCTCAAAGAAGCAACGGCCGATACGCCCAAGACGTCGCACATAGTGACGCCGGATATCAAGGCGCCAGTTGTAATTGAAGGCCTTCTGTCGGCGATTGGCGTTAGCGCCCAGAACGAACACCGGCGCTCCGAACCGCATTCGGCTCTAGCGGATGATTTGATCGCAGCAAATCGGCAAGCCGCAAGCCGCGTCAAGGTGGAACTTGCCGAGACGATTCAAAATCTCCAGGCATCTTCAGCGGAGGTCAACTCCAAGCCACTATCACCGGCTACAGCACAAGACACACCAGCCGATAAAAACGGCCACAACGACTCACAGTCTTTCAAAGGTTTGCTTTTGACGTTCTGCGTACAGACACCAATAAGAATACATCACTAGAATTATGCTCTAAAATTGCTTTTGAGCTCGCGTTGCTCGAGGCGTTGTGATATTTGTTGTGATATTTATTAATGACGCTTGTCGATTACTGATTTTCGTTGCTTTCCTGTTTTGCAAGCAATATTTCGTCATACATAAATACTCTGAAAGCTGGGCACGCGTCAGCGTCAGAAGACGAGAGAAAGGAAACTAGATGGGGAGAGGTGAATACATTCTTCACGAGAATTTTCATTTATGGATGTTACCCGCTTATTTTGCAGGAATATTCAGCGCAGTTCGCGAAACTGATTCGGCAGACTCGAGCGTTCAGCTCAATCATATGGAAACAGAGAACTTGCTGCTAGAAGAGAATAGAGTGGGTACCTCTACTCGAATGTTCCAGGACGAGAAGGTTCTCGACTTCAATGTCGATCTTGACTCGCTCGAGACGCTGGATATCAACTTTGATATCATCCAACAGGACCATATGAACAAAAATCATCTGACACACCAGGACTTTCAACATGAATCTTTCAAAAACCTGTACGTCAAAAAGCCGCGCATTACACTTTCACTGAGTTGATATGATTTTTCAGTTCAGTTTAGGCACAGCAGAAGCTCGATTGATCTAGGTAATATACATATATATACATATATATTTTTTTTTTTCAAAATATATAGATGAGTGGTCTTCTCGAAATTACTTTATCGGTCTAATTTATCTTGCCATTAAGGTTGGTCGACCTTGTGCGGCGGTCCTTTTCGTCTCGTAGATAAATTCTACGTTTCACTTTTTGTTTCTTTCGTTACCGTATGTTGTGTTCGACACATCTACGCTTATATTCTTTGCTAACGACTACACTTTTGCATGCTTGGTTACCACAGGTCGCTCGACAACGACCAAATGTCAACGGACTTTCAGGATATCGACTGGTGGTCAAACGAGCTCTTTCAGGCCCAGAAACCTCAGCAGCAGCAACAACAACACCACCACCACGATCACCAGCAATCTACAGTTGATGGCTTATTAGAGCAGTGTGTCTCCCATCGACCTTGTTCGTCATTGACGGTTGCGCCGATCGCGTCGACGAGTGACTCTGATCTCTCATCGACAGCTAACCGTGAACTCAACGGCATTGGCGCCAGCTTGACGGAAACCAGCTTACAGCATGCATCAGATGTTCTGCCGCAATCTTGCGTTAGCAATCATAATACTATTACTACAGCTACGAGTAGTAGAACGAATAGTCAAAGTACCAGCAGTGCCACTGCGACCACTCATAATTCTAATCACAGTAGTGACCCACTTCTGTCGTTTAGCAATTCGACGAATTGTGGCCTGTTTGAAGATCGACTAGGACAGGCTTTCAGGGACGACGAATCCCTCCTAGTGGCCAGTAGTAGACTCTGCAGCAGTCTTAGCAATAGAGACAGCAGCAGCGCCGGCGGCAGCAGCATCAATGCCATTGCCTTTAACAACAACACTAGCGGCAGCAGCAGCAACAGTAATAATAACAACATCGTTAGCAGCCACAATTGTAACAACAATGTCGACAGCAGCGCCAGGAACAACAACAACATTAGTAACAGGGCCAATAGTTCGAACAACAACATCAATCGCAGCAACAGCAGTAGCAACAACACACTACTCGATAGTAGTCGAGCCAGCGACAACAACACCAACGACAACAACAGCAGCAGCAGTAACAACAACAACACTGACGCAAGCGGCTGCGCTAATAGCCACAACTTTTTGATGACAAGCGGTTTGAGCCAACCAGCATCGTTGGGTCACCACCATACACCCGCCATTTCGTTGTACAGTGATATGCAGGGTCTGCTTTGCGACGACGTCGTGATGGCTGACTGGAATAGCCCTCAGCCACACAGCTTCGACATACACATGCAGATGTAGACGCCAGTCTCTCACAGCTAACTTGAGCTGCTGCGTCGTTGATCTACTGGGAACGACGTGTGCCTGCACACGAGATATCTGTGAAGCTATATATATATATATATATATCATATTATAGTGACAAGAGAACTCAGAGAGAACATTCATAGAGAACTCAGAGAGAGTAAGCGGGTATATAAGTCGGCCCCACTACCTTTGTGTGCACAACGTTTTCTTTGTTATCGATCGGTGTCGTTATTGTGTATACACCTGGGCCATACAGTTATTTATTTTGCCTGGCTTGGTATGGCTGAAGACGTTTAAGGGTTGGAATGTCTGTTGTCTGTGTAGAAATTGGTTTTATTTCTGCGCCACGCCGACCGAATACGTGTACATCTACTCGCATAGCGCTCACCGAATAGTTTGTTGCATATTGCTATTATATGACTGTTATTGTTGCTAGTGACAAGGAGCGAACGAAGGTTACGTCTGACGTTGCTTGCCGGCATAGAGGTGGCGACCGGTCGAAGTCCGCTTTGCGTACTATATTAGTTTGCGCGGCAACTGCCTAGTTATCCGATTTCGCACGTTACTTGTTTTTCATTTGTCGTTTCATGTTGTTACGGCCATTGAAGTGAGCCAGTAAGTGGTCAACGTTTTAATGCATTGTGGTCAAAAACGATTTTGACTGCTACGACTTTATCGCTACGACTGTAAATCGTCTGACGAGCAGCTGTTAGCTCACTTCTCGGATTGATTCTGTGCTACAACAATAGCGGCCTTCCGCCATTCAACTGATCTTCGACACGACGTTATTCGGCTCAAGCACGCATGACCTCGCGCAGACAAGCTAAGATAAATACAGCTGAAATAGTGGAATATTTAAATGTGACGCGCACCTTTCAAGTTCAAAATTGAATGAATTGAGGCTTGATTTGAGTTTAGCTTGAGAGTAAACCCATGATTTGACCTGGTTAGATTGGCCGCCCCATTTCAAAGTGCAGCCGGCGGGGGCTGTTTTGTCACGGCAAGATGACTGCACTATATATATATATATATATGTATATATGCAATCTAGTCGATTATAGCTGTGGAATTTCTTTGTTGACCTAAGTGTCCGTTAGGAATGCCAGCAACATCAAATCGGATGTAGCGCGCTGGATCTATGATTTGTGGTTTCGATTTGATACTCGTGAGTAATGCGGTCTACTCATTCTACCGCCCGAGGTGAGGCCTCACGAGCTTCTATACCTGTCGTAACCCGATCTTGCCTTTCATAGCTTCTCCTTAAAATGAGTGAACCGCGCAGCGCTGTAATGCACATATCTTTTGTAGACGTCAAATTTAAGACAAAACAGAGCGTAAGTATTGCGGCAAAACTTATTTCGTTTAGAATATGTTGGGTCAGAATTTGGTTATTGAATTATTGAAGTTAAAATCAAAAGCTTGTCCCACACTCTACATCCCACCGGAATATATATATATATATATATATATATAAGAGTAACGTAAGCCAATGTCTCAATAACCGAGTGCGACGAGTACACAAATTTCCCCGAAGACATGTACTTGTGTTCTATTATGTCTAACTACGCTCGGTTCATTGTTATTACGAGAAAATCCATTTTTTTGCGGAAAATGCTTATTGGCTTCCTAACAATCGAACATGATGCCTTTCACGGATAGTAGCAGCCAACACTTTTTCAGACAGTACGCCCACATGACCACATATATATACAATGTGCTTACGTGACCATATATTAACACATACACTGTATATGGGGTTTTATATACTTCATTCTAGCATGCGCTCTTTCGTTATTTGTGCAATTTTGCTGCCACGTTCTCTGTGTCTGCTTGTTCCTAAATTGAAGGACGACTTCTACTTAACTTATTTAACTTATAACTATGCGTATAGTGTAGTTTGCACGCATCATCTCTGTATACCGTATATCTAGACTCCTGATCTAAACTCGGCTCTAGCAAGACTAGGTTACCTGCGAATGAAATACATGGACGCATTACACGCATGTTATTTTAATGTAGGGTACGATGCGCTCCATACGACATTTTTTTTGACTATTTGGTTACGCTATAAGCCAGCACAGACAAACTGCCTGTATCTGCCATCGACACGTACCCTTCGTTGGCCGTACACTGTATTGATCGTTGATTGCCTACGACCGACCGTGTTTGAGTCTGCCTGGGGGCGACTTAAGTAACCTTGGGGACCTTTGCAAGAAATATACCAGGAGCCTGGCTTTTCCACTCTCAGCTTGCTCTGCCATAAACAAAATAATCGCCATACAGGGAGTGCTATGCGACCGCATGAGGCATATTGGATTAACTTCAATTAAGGATGTGTGTTAAACAGTGTAACGTATATAGATTTAAGCAGATACAGTTATAGTATAAGAGCGAGGTGAATTGAGAGACGCGCTGTATGTTTATGTATGTATGTATGTACGTATAACGTGAGTGCTTGTGCACGTGTCGACTCGTATACTTGTCATGTAAAAAAAATGACACGAAAGTGGAGGAATGGACTGAAGGGAAGACAGAGAAGATAATGGCTACGAGCAATTTGAGGCTCGAAGTGATTGATGAATGCTGAAGTGAATGCCAACGACTGGACCAAGTGTGAGAAAATAAACTTGGACTATGTACAGATATCCGTGCAGTATACTCACTTCTAGGCAGCGTTAGATAGTCTCTGTTGCAGGAATAGCTCATTAACTTAAGTTAATCTGTACTGCTTCGCTTCGATTGTTGTAATGAACTCGCTTATGCCACTCGATCGGTTTGCCGTAATTGACATGGCTACAGTTAGGAACGACCAACGAAGATTCGCAAAACGAATACACATACGTATGTTACACATAAGTTAATCATTAATGCGATAGTGCCCGAACATGCTTGTTATACCATATTGATGATCGCTTGCAATTTCAATCACACAGAATATGATACGTTTTTTGCGTATATTGTGCCTAACGATCTGTTATAGCTTTTAAAGCAATTCGCTCGATGACGTTGCTAAAGTACGGATTTTACAACTTTTTAATAATGATGATAATAATAATAATAATCATAAATAGTATAATTAAAATGAGTAAATTTCCTTAACTGTCCCGATGCTTTATGACCATATTTGCTGCCGTAGGAAGGCCTGATTTTAATAGTAAATACTCTTTCAACGTTTATTACTGGGCTAGACAGCATTTAGCAAAACGCCAGCAATCAGCAATACAGCTCCAAAGGGAGCCCCCAACAAGATCTGCTTCATTTGGTCGCGGTTGGCCATAGTGTAGATATACATAGCGTTGTTATTGTTGTTGCTATTATTTTAATTCTAACTTACCGTTTCGTTTTTCGAAGAACGTCGTAGCCCGTTAATAGTTGTACAATCAAGAAACGAGTAGACAATATACCATCCAACTAAAATAACTATGCACGGCGTTACCTTTGTGAAACGGTTTTAAATTGAAGCTTTATTAATAATGTACAATTGTTTGCACCCGGGATCGTCATACAAATCGTTTCTGTTCAGAAAAGTGTATTATTGCAACAGCTATGCACAGTTCGTTTTTTGAGTGTAACACTAGTACATAATATTTACAAATGACACACTCTCTGCGCATATGCGCAGCATTGGTAGGCTATGGAGTACGTCAGTTATCTCTTCAAATTCGCGTTATGCCTAATCACTCCTTCATTCTGTCATTTGAGCGTATGTGTCGCATTCTTTGCACACTGCCATCAGCGGCCGCTATCAATCAAGTTCGGTGAACTTCAGCGAATGTCAACCGTCGTACTGTACGCCTTAAAGTTGAGACTGTGTGTATATATATATATATATATATATATATTTATATTCACAGGCCGTTGTTAAATATAGGGTTTCTTCATAAGAAAGTTTATATCCGCCACCGCACGTAAGCTTAACCCCCTTGCAGAGGCTGTTATTTATGAGGCCAAAAAGTTGGACCTATTGATTGTTTATATATAATTGTTTGATTCGCTTGTTTCTGCACTTGTGTAATTGGCTAAGTATTTGTTGGGATGTTCATTTCAGTTTGTCGCTCACTGTTACTTCTGTATATAATATGAAAATAGTATTAGTAGTAGTAGTACTAATAATAGGAAAATAATTTAATAATAATGTTGGTCGCGACCTACATTACCTTGTCTTAACGCTTAAAGCACTTTAGTTGCACTAGCAGTACACGTCATAAGTGGTATGTTTCTTTACAATTAGTAGGTCGCAATGACCATGTATAAATAACGCTACTATGTCATCTGGAACTAAAATAACTCACATGATTTTTGTTGATCTTGGTATGAAAAAGCTACTCGATGGTTTGTATAATGTATGTTGTTACTGTCCACATTACGTACGCATCTGGACCTTGTGAGATCACAGGAACGTAAAAATGGAGCGTGCTTCTAAATATGTATGCATGTACGTGTATTTGGTGAAATATGATATATATATATATATATATATATATATATATATATATGCCAGTACTGTTTACTTCAAGTTTTCAAGAATGTTCGCATGAACTATCACAATGTCGTCGATGATGCTGCATTGGTTAGGAGGAATCTTGTCCACCCAGACAGCTTTGCTTCATATTTGTGCCGCCAAAAACGGAGACAATTTGCTAGGCTATAATACCTGGGTCAACACGTTTTTTTACGTGTGTGTGTGTATAGAGTCGTTTGTGGCCCCTCACTTGTCAACGCGTCTTCATGCCAACGAAGCACACAAACATGACTGCAGCTGATTGTTTGTGCTATTCTCAATAGTTACGTCATATGAGCTACACCATTGTGCACTCCCCTTAGCCAGGGACAAATTACATTGACATCAGCGTTATTGTTGTTGTTGTTGTCCTCATCGCTACCGCTACCGCCGATGTTCGTCTCATGATTACTATGATTATGATGATTAGAATGCTCTGAGAACCTCTACGAACGAACCGCTCGTCGAACCTCCGTAAAGCGAGAAAAACAGGGGCAAAGGCAGAGCGAGAGATATAGAGAGATAGAGACACTGCCTAGTAAACGGGCATCTTTCGCCGGCGACGATGGCTTTCGTTGACCGGCCGTTCGGGACTCGTCGAGGGCGGTATGTCGCGGTTCTCCGACACGTCGAAGATTTCGGTCACGTTCATGCTGTTGTCGTCGGTGTAGTAGAACGCCATGAGCGCTTCTTTCTTCTGCGTGACGTCGAGAATCTGCTCGAGCGACTGCGCCTGGGCGCGCTGCAACGAGCCGCGTTCGTGGTCGAGCATGTCGTTGGTGAGCTCGATCGCCGAGCTGACCGAGGGAACGCCACGTTCGAGCGAGCGCAGCGCATCCATCACGCTCGTCTTGCGTTTCCGGCTGAGCGTCTGCGACAGCGACAGCTTCGACCCGAGACTCAGCTCGGACAGGATTCGCTTCTCGTACGGTACGCCGGCGTACGACTTGCGCTGCAGGCGACGTTTCGACAGTCCAGTAGCAGCAGCGGAGATGGGGCCAGCCACCCCCGCTGACGCCATTGCAGCTGCTGTGCGGGCAATCTGCAGATCTTCCATGCTTCGCGAGCGCATTTTGCCCGGCCGACCCGCGTCTAGGCTGTAGTTGAACTCGGTGATGGCTAGCTGGCACGAGAACGTGTCCGGCGCCATAGTGGCGCCCCGCAACGCTGCCGCTGCTGCCGCATTAGCCGCGGCATAGGCTGAGCCAGGCGCCGGAACCACGGTCGCCGGGCCCACAGCTGCTGCCGCAGCCGCCCCCACTGCCGACGGGATTGACGACAAGGGCGGTGTCAATGGTGACACCGGCCGCTGGGATGGGGCGGCAGGTGGCGGCGGAGTCTGCGAGAGCATCGATGCAGTGGCTGCTGCTGCCGCTGCTGCGACGCCAGTGCCGACCCCTCCTGCAGGGGCGGCCGGGGATGACGGTTTCGAGAGGCGACGCCATTTCTTGCTGTCCACCACGCAGGTCTCCTCGGGTACGGCGATCTCGCGCAGCTTGGCGAGAACGTTGAAGAGGCTCGTGGTGAGTTCGCGTCGCATTTGAGGGATGAGCTTGATCGCTTTCGAGGCGACCGACATCGTGATGTCGAACGGAAGCACATACGGCAGCGTCAACAAGGAAAGCACCTGTTGTTCAAACGAACACACACACGGGCAGATAGCAGCAGCATAGTGAGAGGCACGCCCATACAAACGCAGCGCATATATATATATATATATATACGCACAATCCCTTTCACCACAATCTCATTACTGTTCCTAGCTATTTTTATGACTATGATTTTATGGCTTGATCAGTACTATCGCGTCTTTCTCTCGTCAGCAGGAATCGGGGAAAGTAGCATCCACAAGAGGCATCTTGTCATCAGAGGAGGCTCTGACGCCTTCACAAAGTATTACCGCACGAGATAGCTTATGGCAGCGAATCTCCGAATTAGTGTACGGGGGGAGGGGCAAATAGAGAAGGGTTATCCGGTGTTATCCAGCTTACAAGTGGCAAAACTTAGCGCTACAGGCTTACGGTGCCTACCTTAACCGGTCGATGCTTGAAAAGCCAGTTGATCACGCCACGGTTCTCGTTCTCTGCGGCCGCCAACATAGGCTCCCGGATGGGTTCTGGTAGCGGAGCGGATTCGGCTTTACGCTTGCGCTCCTCGCAGTCATCGCAGCCATCGTACGGGTGAGTGATACCGGGAACGGCATTGTTGAGATTCTCCCTCGCCGAGACATCGCCAGATTTGGCCGCCTTCAGATCCTTGCCATGGTTGCTGTTCTCGTCGTTCTGAATCATGGTGATGTCGAACGTCGACTTCACGGCGAGACAGCGTGTGCACGAGATGAGATTGTGACGCTGCAGATACTTGACGGCGTCATCGAACCCTGTGTATTGTTGGCCCAGCGGCAAAAGGCAACATAGTAAAGGTCAGATCAAGAACAAGACGGGAGAGATAGGGCACTGTAGCAATCTAGAGGATTGTAGAACCGAGAAGACGACATCTGGGCCAAAAACGCGCCCGTTTGTCACGCGGCTGGAACGCGCCTCGAAACCGTCTGTGTGCTACGACATTCGTTGCCGCATAGCACAGCGGACAGCTGACTACCCCTGAATGAATGAATTAAAATCCCCCCCACAGATATGTGCTTACTGCTGCTGCTGCTGCAGCTGCCGCTACTACTACAGTTGCCTAAGAGACACAAAGCCTCAACAAGTAGGTAGGACGAAGACCCAGCTAGTTTTCCCACAAACAAACACAGGTCCCGAGGAAGCCGTGTTACGCTGATAATACGTGTTGCGACGTGTTTTGAATGTTATAAAGCTTACCGCAACCAATGAGCGTCAGATCCATGAATCAACATGAGTATTAGTGCAGGGGTCGTCGCATATGTATTTCGACGAAAAACATATATATATATATATATATATATATGTGTGTGTGTGTGTGTTTGTGAACGCACCTTGCTGTGTCATCCGCGCGAGAATCTCTGGGTGCGGCGGGAAGAGAATGCGCACCATCCGGTACAGGTTGGCCGGGCTGACGGCGATCGACGTGTTCGAGAGGTTGATGAGCATGAAGTTGAAGCTTTCGTCCTCTGGACAGATGTCGTTCTCGCCCGAGAAAGGCGACACAGTGATCGTATTCTCATCGAGAAGTGGCAGGTTATCGCTGAATCCGCCATCCATGTAAGCCTGGCGGGACACCACAAACACGACGAATGTCACGACAACAACAAAAACGGGAGTCGTTAATACGCCGTAACCATACAAGAGCCCAGCAATGCGCACACACATACGCTTAGGGAGCTTGGCGCATTTAGCGCCTTTGTGAAGCGAATCTTTCTAATATCTTGCGTAAGCTGTCGTCTCGTTGTACATACAGCTAGTTGCGTATTCGTTATTTCCTTTCTCCATGTCTCATGACGTAATTGTAAGAAAAAAAAAAAAAATATATATATATATATGTTTGTATGATGAATTAATTATGTGCCTATCTCCCGCTTCCTTTCAAGTTAAGTATATATATATACGACATTAATTAGGTAATCTAGTTCACGCCCCAAGCGTCTGTCTCGCTTTGGGGCTCTCGTTATATAAGATAGAGAAGAGCAGAGTGCACTTACGACGCCATTCACTTTGGGAGGCACCAGACCGGAGTAAAATGGGATGAAGCAGGAACACATAAGGCAATTGACCAGCTCCTCCTTTGAGCTGAACTGATTCAGAAGTACATTCGCACCATCGGATACCTGTCTCACACAACACAAAACGCACGAGAACGCAGTGAATATAAACGGACATGTTAGTTGGGCCTATGGATATCTAGATACAATAAAGCTATTGCTAAATATCATATATAAGTTTAAAAAATAGACTCGTATATTTTACTGCTCTCCTAAACACAAAATAGTGGCCACTCAAACGCGTTCTGTTCACCAAAGAAAGCATACAGAGCTGTACAGCTGATGAGCTATTTCTAAATGTTTGCTTATATATATATATATACATATGCACGTGGATCTCTTTTTCGTAGCCCGTCCCTTTTTTCCCTATAGCTTTTATACATATGTATGTATATACACTCGTTTAGTCAGCAAATATGAGTACGGTTTTTATATTATAAAACAATGCCATCGTGTTTCGCTATTTCTTGCGCATTTCAGAAGGCTAGATAATCATTGCGTGTATCTACATATACAGGAGTCTATTCAGCACGATAGTTTCTTTCTTTTGCACATCGGAAGAAGAAACCACTTAAAGTACGACGATCTTCTAACGCTATCGACTCCTAGCGAGCGGTATGACCTTACTAACGGCACAACGATGTCAACTCAATTTTGTCACTTTCTAACGTACTCTCTTCTATGACGAATTTCACCGAAGTTGATGTGATTTATTCTGAGGCACATGTCAGCTAAGCTAGTTTACAGAATAGAGCAAACAAAATAGTCAAGAAAAACGCGCTACCAGGTCAGTCTCATAAAACCTTAATCCTGCACAGACAACAAGCGTACGATGATAGGGCTGTTGTTATCATCGTTGTTGTTGTTGTTGTTGTGTTCGTCGCGATAACGTGCTTCTCATTGTTATCAACGTCATATCGCGACGTGGTTGTCGTTGTCTCTAATATTGCATACGAACAGTCTTTGGCAAACCAACGTTAAGCTACGCACAAACAAAAACAATGAGAGGTCGGTCAACGAGTGCCGCGCTTTGCCTCCTATGATATTCTCCTCGTATTATCCGGCCAGCGTGGCGGGCCTAGCGTGGGGTGTGGGGTGTGGCGGGATGGGGCGGCATGGGGCGGGATGTGCCCTCGACGCGACGTGACGTCACGCTGCGCCAATACGCCACCAGTAGCAGGGGCGGCAGCAGCAGCAGCAGCGAGAGTGGCGTAGACAGGCGCCAGGCGAGTCTGTGTCATCCATCAAGTGACACGTGGCCGTTCGAATGCGCAGGAGACGCGCGACTATGTATGCTAGTGCCACGAGGTTGACACTAGCGAGGCCACTGCCAAGTCACGTGTCATTGGCTCCTGTTGTTGTAGTTGTTGTTATTAATATTCTTGTTATTATTGTTGGCGTTGTTGTTGTTGTTTTTTAGTTGCTGCCGTTGTTTTTGTCGTCATCGCGGGATTCCACGCTCGCCGAATGCTCGGAGAGGAATGCCGATGGATAAGGTTTCGGTCAGCAAAAAACGTATGAAAAACGAGCTGCTAAGCCAATTGCCGCTCGTCGCGCAGTTGTATCGCAGTAGAACGTTACCGGCTAGCAAAAAATCACCCACAACAGCAGCAGCAGCAACAACAACAAATGAAACGATCACCGCCCAGGCTGTGACGAAAGCAAAACGACGGCAGCACTAGCACACAGCGTAAGGTAAAACAAAATCGAAGAAAAACCGAGAGGCACAGGCTGAAATTTGTATTGGAGACTGATTTTGATTGCTAATCAAACACATGCAGGTATATATAGAAGGCAAGCACTGCCGAGTGTGCAAACGTATTGTAAATGAATAATAAATCATCACAATATTATATATATATAATATAATATATATATATATATATATAAACAGAAAAATATGAACAGTTCAAACTAAAGAGAAGAGAGCCCGAACCAGTGCGAACGAAAAGAAAGAGCAGATCAAAGAGATGGGACGGGCGAAGCGCGCGTGGAGAGGAAAACTTTTGACGCAGAAACGGGCAATATTGATGACGACAACAACAATAAAAACAATAGTAACGACAATCACAACAACAGCAACAACAACAACAACAAGGACGACGACGTCAAGTATCACGTCACACGTAATCTCGGCGCAGCGAGAGAGCGGACGGGCGGGCCACTTGCGCTCTCGTATCTCTCGCATATGCTTGTACAGCGTCGAATCGAAATCGGTGAATGGCGCCGTCGTGAAGCGAAGGTTATCATCTACTCTGCTACAACTGCGTGTCCTAGTGCAAGTAACAGCCAGTAGCCCTGTGACCATAGAAGCAAATTAGTAATACACTAATCATTATTCAGGGGCCAGTTAGAGCATTGCGTAGTTCGGGTAGCAGCGGTAAGCCGTACGCATAGAGGTCACAGAAAAAGGAAGAAACGTGCAATAATAATAATAATAATATTAAATAATAATAATATTAAAAGTCAATGTCAACTAATAACAGTTTGTGCTGCACTACGAACCCGTGTGAGAGAGACGTGTAGCCGTCCCGAGCAGAGCTCATGCGCGTTGTCGGGCAGAATACGCAGAAAGATGTCGTAGAGCAGCGCGTTGATGTCAAAGCCAGGATGGAACGGGCCCAGCGCTCGTCGACGAGCCTGGACCGCTAGCCGCAAAATCGATGTTGTTGCCTCTCCTGCAAAAGCAGAATTCGAATAAACACAGAGATGATATTTAGTACTCCACTATCGTTACCGGAAACAGGGATACCTATCATAACAAACAAAAGCTGCCGTTTTTTACGCCCTAGTACAAAACACGATTCGTTGTGGCGCGACCGCCCTTGGTCACAAACGCTTTTCTGAATGCGCAATATACCCACGTAGCGTATGCCTCTTACCCGTTGTGGCAAAATTCTTGTTCGTTACTAAATCGAGTCAGGACAAAACCGCATTGAGTTCAATATGAGATAACGTCGACGAAGCGAGACGCCCAGACAACCTAAACACGTCCTAAAAAGACCTAAATAAATGTCTGCATACATCCAGAGACAGTTGCGCCTGTATCTATTTTTTTAAATACAACGACGGTTGTTCCACGGAAGTCCAGCGTCTAGTTATGGCAGCCTTAGGTTTAGGGTGCACACGTCAATCGGACCAAGGGGCTCTGGGAGAGAACTGGAAGAGTGCTGGGAGATGCAACTGGGTATTCCCGCAGAACCATGCCCGCCGTTAAACTAAAAAAGTAATTGTAGTACCAGGATATATATATATATAATATATACATAATGCATATATATTTTTTTATAGAAAATTTGATGCGTGTGGGTTGAGCAAATAAATGATCGGTTTATGGCAGTAGAGGTTGTGGTGTATGTGATTACGATAGCATTTGGTCGCCTGTGAGCCAGCCATACAGTCAGTCTACCGAGAAGAGCATCCATTGCTATTATGCGCCTGGGCAGTCAGACAGATAGGGCAAGTCACCTTTCCCACGAAATTGTTCCTCCATTGCTAGAGAAGAGTAGCTCGGCGCCAACCTTGCCGATAGATCTGCGCCGAACCCCCCTCCGCCACAGTAGAGAAAAGCCGTCGATCTAAGGAACCCCAATAGCACGAACTGAGCAGAAGAGCAACAAGGGCAACTCGAATGTAATCACGACCGACAATGATTGTCCAGCCGGAAATCTGTCTTATTGCACCTAGGCATATTTTTGCCTAGTTCTACTCGATTTGGCACTCAGCGGTGCCGCAACAACATCTTTTCACGCGTGTATCATACTAATCATATGTCACGCCACGATTATCACGATTCAACATGATTATCCACCCGCCATTAGGCCATTATCATTGAGTTGTACCATCGGCAGCCCACCGCAGTCTTAGCCGCATCCTCAAACCACCAGGCGAGCACCCCCCTAAGTGGCGCCTCCAATCGACAGAGATAGATAGATAGATAGATAGGGTTAGACAGATAAACGTAGTGGGTCGCGCACAAAGCCAAGCGAGGATGCATCTCAATCAAGTCGAGTTAATGGGTCCTTGTCCTTCTTCTACAACTACTGGCTGATGCTACAGTTGTCGTCGTTGTCGTTGTTGTTGTTGTGGTTGTTGTTGTCGTCGTTGTTGTTGTTCTGGCAGTGGTTGCCGTTACACACGTCATCGCGTATTATTAACACCTACTATCTGCCGAGTGCGTAGCGTAAGCGGAGGAGCTTCGAATCGAAACTGATAGTGAAACCACACGCGAGACGATGCCCCTTGAGTGTTGAGCGGCAACTTCGTCAACCAACCTAAATAGTCCAATCGCTAGGCTGCATGCCGCCGAGGTGAAATACCTGTACCTGGTGGCCCAGTTGCGTATGAGCATACGCGGCCGAGCGATTAACCCGGAAAGACGGCTCCACAGACGTCGTGAGGTCGTGAGCGTCGAATAGCGAAGAGAGAAGACACCGTGAAGAAACCGTGACAGACTCACAGGAATCACGCATGGATCCACACGTACGCACGCACAGCGAGAAGTCGAATGGGAGATTTTGTATGACATAGGTAAACTGCATAGCTAGCTCCATCTCGAGTTGACCTGACTGGTATGTAGACGTGTCACGCTGAGCACAGCCAACCGAAGAGTGAGCTTTTGGTGACATCGCTGTTGAGGCTACTCGAAGAAAAAGAACGCGGAAACCACTCTACCGACCACGTCGTCTTCACGAGGACTGCCTGTTAGGGGCTTCTATTTCTTGCAACCTCAATTGAACTTAGCGTCTCGTCCATATTGCCAGGATTTCAGATGCACTTCTCTCTCTCTCTGGATCAGAAGCTACGACTTTATCACCTCGTCAGAAGCTGCGATTTTATCATCCTTTAGCACGGCAGCATTTCGCCGCGTTGAGGATTTTCAACTCTGTCGCATTGACAAATTTCGAGAATATCGACAGTACTCCAACAGGAAAATCTAACGGCTAGCTGCTTTTAGGAACTGCGCATGTGTATGTGACATGGCCAACATAAGTAAAATATTGTTAATTAAGTAATGCCGTCCATACGTAATGGTTTTCTGTATCCGGGGTTGTGTCCGGTATCAGTGAGAGCAGAATTAAACACAGCAACATTACAAAGCACGCAAGATCGAGTGACACAATACGTTGTAGTAGTAGTAGTAGTAGTAGTAGTAGTGGCCTACGGCAAATCACTGTTTGTTTGTGTTCGTGCGTCTATGTGTGTTGGTGGTCATTTAATTAGACCAATTAGCGATTAGGCCGCAAAGTCGTAACCGAACCACAAGTATGCCGTTCTAGTAGGACACAACAGCGACAACGTTGGAGAGTAGCAGCAGCAGCAGCTTGCTCAGCAACAACAACAACAACAACAATAAGAACCGCAACAACAATAACCATATCATCAATCGCAGCAAGATGATGTGAGTAGACGCTAGACATTGATAACAACAATTACAATGTGACCGACACGCTTGGATGTCGGCGCCAGAGCGAGAAAACTAAGAGAAACAGAGATATGATGGTGACGATTATGATGATGATGATGGTGGTAGTGGTGGTTGTACGTGGAGAACGCCAGATGAGCGAATCCACATCTTAGACATGGAAGCGCGCAGATCTCCACTTGAACTCGCCCCGAGCTGATGATGCGACATCGACGAGCGTCTAGACATTGGTGGCCACACACACACACATATATATATGCCGGAATGACGTCCCCAAATAAGTCAGCCGGTGCCACGAAGTCTGCCTTTTATCTATGTTGTTGTTGTTGTTGTTGTTGTCGTTGTTGTTAGTGATGTTGCCATTTTCGCTCTCTCGTCCTCCTTCGAGAGCAAAGAATGCGTATTGAATCATGAGCTTAACGACTCAATGCGTGGCACAAACTAGTTAGAGCCAATAGTAAGCGAACGAGCTAGTGAGTAACTGATACGTCGTAGCTATCGCGACAGTCGGAAGCCAGGTGGACGATACGACGATATGACCAGCAGACAGGCAACTCAGCAAGAGGGGTCAGCAAGCAGATAGGTCAATATGGTATTGGCAATGTCGCTTTCGCGCGTTGCAGCTAGTGCGCGTTGGCCACTGCCGTCTACGTTTCCGTCACAGCGGTCGTCTTCGTTCTTCTCTCGCGTCGAGTGGGAGCCGGCAGGTGAGGCGTGGCTTTTGTTGGTGACTGACCACCCCCTAGACTCCTCACTGACCTGTTTGAAGCGCAACGATAGGGGGGGGGGGGTGTGCCCGTTGCCTTGAGTCGCTCTGGTGGCTGTTCTACTATACGCCTGAACCCCAGACTATTATATGGACCCCGGACTACTATTTGGACCCCAGACTACTAGCTGGGCCCCAGACAATTATCTAAACCCCAGACTATTATCTGGAGCCCAGACTATTATCTGGAGCCCAGACTATTATCTGGAGCCCAGACTATTATCTGGAGCCCAGACTATTATCTGGACCCCAGACTATTATCTCGACACCAGACAATTATCTAGACCCCAAACTACTATCTCTCATCAGCGAGGTCTACCTTGCCGCGAGGCAATACAAATAGACTGTGAACGTATGACTCAGACTCTACTCAGAGACCCTGATTACGTTGCGATAGTTGTATTGGCGACGGCCAGGCCGACACAGGGCGGAATTATCAATTATTACAAAGAAAACGAAGGGGAAATTTAGCCTGTGGCATCTATAGTGAGTTGGTAAACGAGTCGGATGTCATTGCTGTAGTCCAGAGAACGCTAATTATGACAATAACGACAGCAAAAGTAGCAGCAGAAAAAACAACAACTACAATCGCATTTTTGGAGTGATAATAATAATACTAATAAAAAGAATAATGGAAACAAGGCGAACATGTTCACACCTCACAATTGTAACGCCTAAAAATCCTAATAATTTTAACACTGCCAGTTGATGGTGACAAAAATCTTAGAGCTTACGTTATAATTTTAATAATAAAAATTCTCTAGATAAGGGTCTTCTAGCCGTACAAAATGTGTTGTGCACACCCACAACAGATGTGTTGTTAATCTCTGTTCCCTCTGGACCTGGACTGCGCCAAGGATCGACTCTCTTCATATTATAATAACAGAGAGCTGAATGAATTGAATAAATATGTTGCGCAATCAATTAGCACACGAATTGATCGCAGCTTCACGCACGCACACGCCTTCGTGGTTGCTAGCTAAGTGCCTAATGTGGCCGCATCTAGACCGACAAAGGAGTAGGTAGAAAATACTTCGCCGAAGTGAAGAAGAAGCCGCTTCCGACAATCCAGAGTGTTGATCACGCCTTCGTCAAGCGATGAGGAAAATAACAACAACAACAACGAATAGATCGGTGGACGAAGCCATGGATGGTTGAATGAATGACTCAGTAAATCAATCATAGAACGTCCATATTCACCGATGATTCAAGACGATGAACGAACGTCTAACGTCGACTTCGTCGCCAGTCAAACCAGTCAGTCAATTGGTGTGTTCCGTCCGTCCGACCGTCCGTCCGTCTGCCTAGATGCTTGTCCTGTCCGATTTTCCGATTCTGTCCGCCGCCACCATTATGACTAACTAACTATAGTTAGCCGGAGAAGGGAGGAAAGAGCGTCGGGGTTATGCTGTTTCGTTTCGTTTGCGATCGGGCTGACCATGCCGATCACCCACGACCACACACCATAGCCGTTTTCAGCATCATCACCATAATGGGGACATGGGGCATGGGCATGATCATTTTCAATGTCATCATACTGTTCCTCGCGCATATTCGCTCCACGGCCATGCACTACTGCGACAAAGACAGCGGTGGTGATAGCAGTGGTCATCATCAAGAAGATCGGCGTCTCCTTTTGGTGTGGCACTCCTGGGGAACTTCGATACGCCTCTATATATATTTTTTTTCTTTGTATAGCGTAAGTTTATAATTTGATTTGCCTTTTTATATATATATATATATATATATATATATATGCATGTATAATAAGTTATCGCCTTTTCAGTCGTTCGACAGTTGAACAGTTGTCCTCCTTCGCAGCCGTCATGTGCCTGTGTGTATGTCGCGTCTGTGCAGGTGAAGCACCACGAGAGCCGCTTGCACCTCCGAACTGCACCCACTCCATTGACGTATGAACTGACAAATGAGTTTGTGCTCGACGATGACTTCCTCGAGTAGAGGTAGTAGAAACATCGTAACAGTATCGTAGCAGTATGGCAAGCAATACGAGACAGAGTAGCAGCATATAAGTAAAAGCATACGGGACGCGCTTGAGATTGCGGCACGTTTCACCGCAAACTGCCTGGTGGCTGCCTGCGTCTTCCAACTAGCATTTTGCTCAATTTGCATTATTGCATAACGCAACTTATGCGTGCGATCCGACACGGATAACGAACACGACGCGGCAAGGACTCTATTCGACTCAAGTCGACGCAGAAGACAACATGTTTCAAATTGTGCAGGAGATCATTTGAAATGAACAGTTTAGTTTTTAGGCCGATCTTGCTTCTCAAACAATTATATCTTGCTCTCTTCATACCAGTACCAAAGCTTAGTGCCATTGCAAATCTTGTCATGATTGACTGAATCTCGGATCTGCGTAAAATGTAGTGGCTACCCTTCTACACGTGTTTAGTTACATTGCTAGAAACCGTTACCAAATGACACTTATCCCCTTAATATGCATAAGAAGTCTGAGGCACCTTCACAACTCTTCTAATGGCAACAGAACAGGTGTTCTGTATCGTTGGGTGCTAAAGTCTCGACAATGCGACAACATAGTTCCGGCCAACTTACATGTACACATTTTGAATTAAAATGAATTGAATATCTAAAATTGAAGTTTGTAGTTGTTTTTGTTGCTATCGTTGTTGTTGGTGTTTGTGGCAGATTCCTTGTAGAAGGTTTAAGACTGGAAAGCAGTTTTCCATAAGATGATCAACTCGGGATCAATATCTCTAAATTTCCCCGTACGTCATTAACGATTGTCGCGAGATTCTTTTGATGGCATAGATTACTGATAAGATTGATGGTGCGACTGACCCTAGTTTATTATGAATTAATTAAAGTGAATGGCTCCGTTTACGAACTTCCCGATCGGTGTGCTTCTGTACGATTCGAATAGCACAATTAGGTGTGAGCTCATGCGTCTAATATGCGTGTGACGTCAACTGATCGTCCTCGTTTAGTATCTTTTTTCATAGCCAGATCAGATGCTGCGCACCTGTTTGATACGTCCCGTTACATCACAAGGGATTGGCAAATTCAGGTGCAACTATCTTTATTGGCGCTTTGCCAAAATACGATCCGGGAAAAGTAGGAGAAAATCATCAATTAAAGTCACCAACTATTAGCGCACAGAGATATATATACATATATATATATATATATATATATATATATATATATATATATATATATACATATACTAGAACTACTACAAATATAACTGCTACACTTGCTATTGCAACATACCAAAGGCGACATCGCAGAGCAGACAAGCTGCCGCCAACGATCCGGCCGAGGCGCCGGCGATCTTGTTCACGCAGAGATGGACGCGCGTACTCATGGAACGCCGAGATGACGCCCACGTGGTACAGCCCGAGGAAGCCACATCCGGACAGACTGAGGTGGTAGTCACGACCTCGTACTGGGCTAGTCTTCATCTTTCGCGGCATTTTGCTGAGATTTTTGGTTTCGTCGTAATGACGTCGTAATGACGGGATGCTTCGTGTAGAGTTGTAGCAACACGAGTAACACTGTTTGAAGCAGCAGCGGCAGCGGCAGCAGCAACAATAGCGGAACCAGACGTCAAACACCCGGCGCAAGGTGGTCGCTCACGAAGTTGTGGTATTGGCTTATGTATGTATCCACAGACAAACACGCTCGGGGAACACCACAATAAAGATGACGTGAGATTGTGTCACAACGCTCTCAGATATCTACGATATCTCTGATGGCAAGTTATCGGTCATTTGAAGGAAACGTCGTTGTTGTTTTTGTCTTCGTCGATGGTGATAGGCGAAAGCGGGCGCTGTTTTTTATTGCCGAACACCAAACCCACTAGGCTAGATCACAGATTCCTGGCAACAGCAGCGACCTGCCTCACGCCAAGGAATGCGGTTGATGATGCTTCAACCACATTCACCGGCAACCAACAGAGTGTTTGTTGTCTGTATCACCACCTATCAACATACACACATAGAGAGAGAGAGAGCAAACGCGTTGTTCTGTTGCTTTTGATCGAAACGAGACCGGTAATGTTCCGTGAATGGCGACTGGACCATCGGGGGCCAGCTGGGAACTTCCTTGTCGGCAGGCGATGTTCCACCTGAACGTGTTACCAGCTGCACGGTCTCCTCCACGCACTCCTCCGCACCGAGAGAATTTCACCTTCACAGCACACACAACGACGACGACAACATCACAGATGCGTTTGCACCCGTGCCGCGTTCGAAGGCCGGTGTTTCACACTGGCGCGCCTACCATTTGACGTATCCCTACGATGGCTAAATCACCAGTACTACTACTACTACGACAGAGCGACTGGATACAATAGTGAACACAATTTTCAAGCACCACAACGCACAAGTGTATGATGAAGAGCCGTATTCGAGCTGGTCTTACGAATCACCAACATTCAGAAGGCATTCCTCGCTCTGCGAACAACGAACGATATCGACTTCGTACCAATCAAGCGCACTAATGAGAGCTTCTGGAAGGGAATCCTCTTTTATATCGGTGGTCAATCGAACAGATCCGAGAGTCGGATCGAAGTCGAACCTTGTCTGAAGCGCTTGCCCTCTCCGCGCCCTCGTGTCGCTTCGTGCTTCCTCATTTGCACTCTCCCTCGTAACTAGTAGGTGGCTTTTAGCACCTATCGGTGGCGACGACGACAATAGCAACAACAACAACAACAGCAACAGACAACCCCGATTCGCGCTCCAGGTCAACTTCGAAATGGTGCGAGCACCGAGAGAGTACCTCCGAGGTCGGCCCCGCAGGTGATGAACTTGACCGAGTGTCTTCGTAATCCTATTGCTGGCAGTAGAAGTCGTCGTCGTAGAACGAGGTCATAGCGAGGAGACCTCGTAGAGATTCGGGCTTCGTCGATTCGACTGTCAGCAGGGAGTCTGGGCGTGCTCGGAGTACGTAGGTATGTATGTATGAATGTATGTATCTATGTATGAATGTATGTATGTGTGAGTGTGCGCGCGTATTCACAGCTAGGTAGGTCAATCGGACGATGTTGTCGGCTGGCGTATAGCGGAAAATCACTGAGCATGTGGTTGCTTCAGATGTTGTCGCGGTTGTTGTTGTTGTTGCTGCTTATGTTGTCACAGTTGCTGTTGTTGTTATTGCTTATGTTGTCACAGTCACTGTTGTTGTTGTTGATGTTGTTGGAGGGAGCCTTCGTTTGCCCGGCAGCGTTATGCCAATGATGCCCGGTGGCCGCCGGTAGCAGCAGCAGCATAGGAAAACTTTCGAATGCGCAAATCTCTTCATACGCATCAATATCGACCATAATTCATGACGATGCCAGTCGAACAACAACAACACAGCGCACAACGAACAAGCTGGAGGACAGCAACGCACGACCTGCGAGAATCAATTCGTAATTTGCCGTAGTTAGTGATCGTCACTGGGATCGTCAGAGAGGTTAGTCATCTGTGAGGTGGCTAATGATTGTCGTTCTGGTCCGCAACGCAACAATGTAGTATTAACAGCCTAGTACAGCCTAACAATCTAGTACAATCCTACAGCAGTTGAACGACGACCAGCCATGGATGTGTCATGGATGTGGCCCCAGTCAACAAGGCTTGGAGAGATTGTTTGCGACTGTTGCTGAGCCGCTGGCAACCGCTGGCCTGTATATAGACCGACGAAATATAATAGCAAGCCCTCCTACAGCAGCGCGTATATATATCTATATATCGTTCGTTTGTTGGTCGGTCGGTATGTCTACTGCTAGTTGAACCTGTTGAGATCAGCTGATCACCACTATCGCTTTCGCAATCTGCAATTGCCGCCGCCTGTCTGCTTAGTGTATCCAGCGGTGACGGCACCAACGTCACAGATAGCCATCAATAGATATATATATATATATATATATATATATATATATATATATATATATATATATATATATGTATATATATATATATATTTATTTATATGTATTTATATAAATATATATGTCTCCATGGGATGAACTATTGTCACCACGACCCTATTGAACTCTGCGTTGATCACACGTTTTCGACTATCTGATTCAGGAGTGTCGCCGCTCAAGTAGCTGTTTATCTTTTTTTTTCTGATTCCGTTGCGGTGACGGTGCTCTCTCCTCCTCCTCCACACTGTCTGTCCGTGTTCAGTGGAAACGCAGCACGACCACCGGCCGAATACCTCTAGGGAGAGACGAGTTTACAAAGACCGCAGTGCTAATGAGCTAACTATCAGGCGCACTTTATGTCGCTCGTTAACAATCAATCAGAAGACAATCAGAAGAATAACAACACGCATCAGAACCATCTGTACACGCATCAGAACCATCTGTACATGCATCAGAACCATCTGTACACGCATCAGAACCATTTGTACACGCACCTAGAACCATTTGTACACGCACCTAGAATCATCTGTACACGCATCAGAACCATTTGTACACGCACCTAGAACGAGTGGTCATGGTCAGTCGAAACGATTGATGCGCACACTCCAGGCCAAGCGTCACGATTCGAATGCCGACTGTGCGGTACGACGCGGGCTGCCGGTAGAACGCGCACGTACAAATTTCGTTCTACGCTCCGTCGAACACTGCAGCCTAGGGGCAGGAGAGCGAGAGCAGAGGATGGAGATGGAATATGGATAGAAATAGCCAAACAGATACAGATAGAGAGACAGAGAGACACAGTGAGTGAAAGAGAGAGAGAGAGAGAGAGAGAGAGCTAGACAGGACACTTGTTGCCGTCGCAAAGCACGCTGATGTCGCGAACATGGCGACACTGGGGTACTTACTACTCACTGTTGACGGCTGACGATGGCTGATACCGAAGGCCAATAATCAATGCTGCTGATGTTGCGCTGATGCTAGTAGTTTTTCGATTGCGCTCTGTCTGGAACTGTCTTCTACTTCGATTACACTTCAACTGCCTCTACTACTACAACTACTACTAATACTGCGATTACTACTGCTGCTGCTAGATAGAAAAGATCATGCCAACGATTACCGACCACGACATCCGGACGGCGAGCCGACAACAACGACAGCATCGGGCGACATCTACCTGTCGTTGGTACTTCTTTCTCTACGTTGTTGTTGTTGTTGTACTGTTTGCATTTCCACTTCTTTCTCTACGTTGTTGTTGTTGTTGCTGCTGTTGTTGTTGTCCAGTACCGCGCCGCAATCTCGAACGCAGATGACGCGACGGTAGCGTCAATCGGACGTTTGAATATGCCCGCCTACCGTCTACCGCCGTGGCACAATTACGTCTCTTTCCCCCCCGCTTCCTTCTTTCTCGTTGCGTTGCGTTGTGTGTGTGTGTGCGTGCGTGTGTTTTCCACCGTTGGGTCTCTCCGTTTTGCGAGGATTCGCTCGGCGTTCTCGGCGCCTCTTCGTCGCCGGTGTGTCCTTTCCTCTTCCCTTTGCTGTATAAATTGGCGGTCGCCTTTATTTTACCTACCTAGCGTTTGCGGTTTGACAGTTAGGCACATAGACCGGTGGGTACGACGCTGTAGACGTATCATAATTTAATCATTTAATTAATTTAAGGGATACAACGGAATACTTTGTATATTACTAGATTTAGCCGTAGTATTAGTAGTAGTAGTAGAAGTCGTTGTAGTCGTAGTAGTAGCAATCATAGAACTCATTGTAAAAGTAACAAAAATACATGATCAATTCGTGTGTGATTTGAGCGTAGCTGCTAGTGCGTAATACAATTCCCCCTCTCTTCGGGTGTGGTTCGTTCGATTGGAGGTTCGGTTGTCTGGGAATCGATTCGGGGATCGATCTTGCTTTAGAGTTGACATGTGATACGAGTGGATATGCAGCTCGTTAGAAAAACGTGCGATGACACATTTCAGCTGTAGTGGCGCTGTGGCAGGTAATTGGATGCGTGATCACTTCACACCGTGACAAGGATATCTATATATATATATATATTCTCTGCACGGCAAATCTATTTAAAATCATTAATTTCTCATTGAGCTTAAAATTTCCATACTTACACATTTTCAACAACTGTAACAATTAAGGACTTTTGCAGAAAAAGCTATCGCTCGTGTCTGCAATATATATATATATATATATATATATATATATACTTTATTTATGGACGTTTTCTCTAGACGGCAAATTTATTTAAAATCATTATTTTCTCATTGAGCTTAAAATGTCCATACTTACACATTTTCAACAATTGTAATAATTAAGGACATTTTGCAGAAAAAGCTATCGCTCGTGTCTGCAATATATATATATATATATATATATATATATATATATATATATATATATATACTTTATTTATGGACGTTTTCTCTGCACGGCAAATTTATTTAAAATCATTAATTTCTCATTGAGCTTAAAATGTCCATACTTACGCATTTTCAACAATTGTAACAATTAAGGACATTTTGCAGAAAAAGCTATCGCTCGTGTCTGCAATATATATATATATATATATATATATATATATATATGACCCACCTAAAATGCCGCAATTCCGAGCAAAACCAGAGAAGCTCCACAAAAGGGCCGAACAGAAGGTGACAGACACATTGGAACAAATTACCTAGAAAGTCCTGCAAAGAATATAGGCTAAATACGACCAAAAATATCATCGCTGACCCTCTGATTTTCTTGCCCTAGGCACATGTCGGGTAGAGTCCGTACGAACGTGGCTGGTTGGAGGGTATTTGGAATTGTAACACATCAGTTAGCGCGCGTCTACAAGACAACAATAAAAATAGTAACAACAAGTGAATCTAGTCTCTAGAGGAATGGTAGATCAGCGACATCTACTTTAGTTAGTGATTTGCTCTTTCAGCTCTCCCCATTTTTTACTATCAAGGCGCCCACTAATGTATGTGCGCAGCTGCTGTCGAAAAAGTCCTCACTTTTCGGTCGACTTCGGCTTCTCCTGCCGTCGCTCCTACTCACCGCTACCAAATGTTATTCTCACTATAATCATGACAACAACGAACTAGCAACAACAACAACAGCAGCAGCAATGACAACACTAACATCGAATTAGCAACAACAAAAGCAATGACAACACCAACAGCGAATTAGCAACAACAACAACATTTTCAACAACAATAACAACATTTTCAACAACAACAACATTTTCAACAACAATAACAACATTTTCAACAACAATAACAACATTTTCAACAACAGCAATATCAGCAGCAACAACAACAATATCAGCAGCAGCAACATCAACAACTACTACTACTACAACCGCGTTTATGACAGTGGAACAGGGAAAGTGGCCAAATGACGAAAGCATCCACCGAAAGTTGGCGACCGGCCCACAACTGAAAGCATCTTTAGCGGGCGGTGCGCAACGCGGAAAGGGTTGTGCGGAGGTTGCGCTGCAGTCAATCCGTCTCCCGTTGGCGTTTCATCATGATCACTGGGCGGAGGGTAATCCCCCGTCGTACGGACAAACCGACGGACGCCAGACGGGCGCACCACGACAACGTCAACATTGACGTACGCTTGAACGTCACCCACGAATGGTGCGGCCAGGCCAGCGATGCTTTACCGCGCATACGTTCATAGTATGTTGTTTAGCTCCGCCTCTTTTTCTTCTCTTCGAACGTACTCTTTGTCGTCCTCTTTTTCTTCTTATTCTGCTACTACTACTAGTTTTTTTTATTTTAATGGTGAGAGGGAAAAATGCGTTTACGCACACCCAGAGCGGGTAGTGTGGGACTCGATGCCGATGTTGTTGGCATAATACCCACTAAAAACCTCTCACCTAAATGGCCTCAGGAAGAGGCGAGAAGCTGGAACCATTCTTTAATATTAGTTCAACCCCTACTTCAACCACTACTACTACTGCTACTACTACTACTACTACTTATTCCTGTCCTTCTTCATCTTGATAGAACTGCTCCTCCGACGCGAGCAGCCTCGTATAATTGCACGATCGGAACCTCGGTTGGCGGTGGGGGGCGGATTCCGCCGACGACTCGAATGCGCAGACGGAGGACACAATCCAGGCCACACGAAGACAAAGTACGAACTTGGCGAGGCTATTCGGTTTTGCTCGGCTTCGTCTTCGCCCACTTCCGCTTCTGGAGATCACCGTTTTGATCGAACCGCAGCGCGACCTCAGACAATGGACCTGTCTTTCCCTCAACAACACTACAGGTCACTACCGCTGTTGTGTTTGTTGTTGCTGCTGCTGCTACTGATGCTTCTGCAGCTCATACTGTGACTCATGCAGGCCATATGTAGGTCATCGAAGGTACTCGTTCCGCACTTCGGAGCGTGGTGGCGTTGTTGCCATCGAACTGTGGAGCGCATCAACCGACTGAACGCGGCTGACCTCGTTTCAGAGTTTCAAATGTAGGACTTAGTTTAGATGTCTTGGGGCGACTCAGCGGGGAGGCGGGGCCATACGCGAATATGTTGTTGATATTCATATGCACAACCTTAGGAAGAAAAGAAAGCAATGTTAACCTGGCTTGTAATCGAGGTGTGGCAGTGCGATTTAGTTGACTTCGTTACTCTTGGGCCTGGGAGATACGTTTGTTAGAGGATAGGCTGCTTGGCCATAAGGCACGATTTCTTTTATGGATGCGTCTGCTCGCTCAAAGTAAAGATCTGCATCCTCATTTTTGTGATACATGTTATATATATATATATATATATATATATATATATATATATATATATATATATATATATATATATATATAGAAAATATTGTGATGATCTATTAATAATTTACAATACGTTTAGGCAGTGCTCGCCTTATATATATATATATATATATATATATACGGATCATCACCTGATGGTTGTGTGTGTAGATTTTGTGGAATTTGTGTTATTGATAGATACCATATACTTGTGTGCACCGAAATAGACACAACGTCACTACAATCTCGTGCACACTATATAGGATCAGTGTAGACTTCGCATAACATTAGATGTATACTGCTACCAATATTATGGTGAATAAATAAATATGTTATATACGGATCATCAAGTTCTGATACAAATCTATAAAAAACAAAAATCTTCTGCATTGTTCCCTTCAAAGTACATGGGCTAGCCTCTTTCCCACTGAAATGTTTTTGAATCATTGTTAAACGCGTATTTAGGAATCGAGTTGAGTTGCTCCTGCGATTTTTTTTTATACTTTCGAAAATTTACCTCCTTTATAGTCTCGAAAGGTTGTTTCTTAATTTTTTTTCGCCCGGCGAAGTGGAAAATATGGCAAAATAAACCTCAGTCAGCAACGATGTGTCCGCCGGTGCGTTAACGTGATGGATTTCAGAAGTCTTGCGCCAGACGTTCTTTCGCAATTGACAACCAGGTAGTTCATTTGCAGAAGATGATTCTTCTTTCTGATGCATAACTAGTACAACTGATCCATAAGATATATTCATTTTTTTTAGCTATCTCCCCGATAGTAATTCGGGAATTGTTGAGTACGATAGCATGAAATGTTTATATATACAGGGTCATTCATATCGTTGTGCACGCATTTCGAGGTTTGATAGAACTCGGCAAGAAAATAAGTTTTCCCTATGGAGGGAAGACGTGGAAACGTCTTGTTTAGGAGAGAGAGTGAAGTTTATAAAAGTAGTTTTTCCGCCTTTTTTTCCTACATAGTTGTGCAAAATCTCTGTTTGCGGGAAAACCAGTCAACGCATGAAGGAACCGATTACACCGGCGTGTTCGGAGGAAAATTCTGCACAACGGAAGACACTTCACTAGCTTGCGTAGCAAAAAGCTAATACCCAGATTAAGGAAAGTCATGAAAAGTCGATATTTTACGTTAACGCCTTTTCATGTAAAATCGTAAAATTTTTCCATTGCGACCAAAAATGTACGTCCGAAAGACCACCCTCACGCAATAGCAAATTTAATGCCCATCATTTTCGTATCAAGGTGATGGTGCTGCGTTACGTAGTTGTCAAGTCACTAAGCTTTTTCGACAGTCATAGTTGTTATGTTTTACGTGCAAGTTTTCACGTTCAGAACCGAAAACATTTGCCAAGACGTTTCCGCCCCCTCCTTCCACTAGGAAAATTGATTCTCTTGTTAAGTTCTACCAAACCTCAAAATATGTACCTAACTTTCTCACACGCCCTATGGAAATATGCATGCCTTCGCTTTCGATATGGCTATCGAAAAAGCTTAGTGACTTGACAACTACGTAACGCAGCACTATATATATACTGTTTGCTTGGCATGTATACCTAAATACACATATCACCCTTTCATATCAGGGGCATATATATACACCGGTGGTATCCAGAGCAGTTGGAAGCAGTGTCTCCTATCGGAACTTGTGGACTTATTAAAAAAAGCCCTCAGCGAGCGGCAAATCGAAACGAACCATTTAACCGACGGTCCCTCAAATGGTTCCATTTTGACTACTACGGGATACAAGCGTCCGTATTATAAGCGCTGGCGTGTCTTGTGATAAGCCAGTAATCCTTTCGGAGCTGACTCTCAGCCAAGATTTAACGTCCATGGGACTGCTTTGCGCATTGCTTCACAGACGGACCCCCATAAATACAAATGTGCAACGGTGGGGCTCGAACCCGCGCACCTATGTGTCTCCTCCGGTCGCGAGGCGCAGACGCATGCCACCACGCCAGCAGGCTTGACGATCAGCCAGTAATAAGATCTTTATAGTGCGCACATCGCTGTTTGTATCGACTGTAAACCTTGTTAGTTTGTTTGGACTAGGATGAGAAGATAGCGTTTAAGGCAAACACGGTGGCCCACTAGAGCAAGCCATTGTTCAGCCCCTGACTTGCATGATTCTTTCGCGAGCACTTTAAAGAAGTCATTAAATCAGGCGACAGTACCCCGAATGTCGTGTCGATCCTTTCAAGACTTTAAAGAACTCAACTGGATGGAGACATCAGCTTTTGCAATAACTTTTTGCATTTGAGGAAAGGTGTCATAGTCTGCTTGAAAAATAAGAAAATGTTTGGCCCCGATCGAATATGCAATGCAAATCTAGTACACAAGATAGCCGTGCTCATGGCATCATGATGGAAGTCCTTATTCAACAAGTGCCTATGCACAGGCGATATTCCTGACGTATGGCTAGGGCACATACTGATATTTCCTAGAGGAAGGGCAATCCCGTAGACCCATCGTCCTGGCAAGATGCTTCCGAGTTCTCTGTCGTCTCTGTTCTTTCTTGACATACAGGGGTACAAATACCACAATTGCAGCATGGTTTCCGTCTTGGCCATTTAACAAAGACGATATGCTCCGAATTGCTTTAGAAAATGAAAACCTCAATCGAAATTAAGTATCTTTGTTGTGCTAGTTGACTAAAAATATGTCCCTTGACAAAGCACTTGATGAGTTCCATTTTTTGTATATTACAGTTTTAAAGTTTTGAATTGAATCCCATGCTTTGATACTAGTTTACCTTGGAATCACACCTACGCCCCGCAGCATTCTTTCCCAGCCTTCATCTCCCGTCTGGTCAGCGGCAGCACAGCCTCTATGGCACCCGTTCTTCTTCAGTTTTTTTAATTCTTCTACAGTTTTTGCCTGCACCGTAATGGCTAGGTCATTCAGATACGAAATCATTTCCACCACCGTAGGAGGTTTTCCTGGCGGACGTCATTTTACGCCTGACTTCAAAGCAGGGACCCAGGATCCACCCCAGCAAAATTCCTGCCGCCATTAGTCTTTCCACTTTCCCGTTGGAGACACTTAGACCCTCCAGGTATCCCGGGATGACCTAGATGAGTTAGGGTGGAATTTTCTTCTTCACTAACGTGTCCAGTATCGTCGTCTAAAAAAGGCAGACTCCAAAATGAACTGCAAAATACGCCCCTCTGGTATATATAGATAAGCGTCACTTTCATTTACTATCTGTTATGCAGGGCTTCCCCAAGGATCGTCCTCGATTTCTGTGAGAATGTTGCGCCCAATTTTATCTTGCCTTCCACTAGTTCTTGTATTAGTACGGCTCTACGCAATCGATAACTGGTCAGAACTCAAGCTTTAGTCTCTGGGGTTTTGTGTGGCTCATGCCTTGCTTTGTTGCAGTCAAACCTCTTCTGAGCAATGGTCATATTCTACCAATATTTTGGTTCGCCCGCTTTGGGTGTGAGGGTTCAGTGGCTTGAGTGCATGCTGTTACTAGGATGCTTTGGAAATCAGCTGGGGCGTAGGACATTTCCGCGTCGGTGATTGCCTTGCAAATTTATATTTTAAAGGATTTGATCTTATAGCGAATTCTATGCAGTAAGGGCCACCGAAGTTTCCTTAACAGTGATGACTTTTCAACTCGTTATTTTTTTCAAGACGCTATTTGAACGTTTCCCAATATTTTTAAAACGATGGTTGCAAACAGCTGATGCTTTTATTAGTATAAAGACTAAACCATATTATACTTAATACTTTAGCGTTGTGGTAGAAAAATATCCTGCGCAGTGCCTGCACAAAAATACGGATGTACTTGTGGCCGCGGGGAGGACTCCAGGAATGGTATCTTTCAGATCTATAGGCTGTCAAAAATGTACACGGAGGCAACTCAAGCCTTGATACGACGACAGATTAGTACCGACCGGAGTTGGCAACCTTAACGTTGAAGGTTCGACATAATGGCCTTGTCTCTCCTGTTGCTTAAATTTGATTTCCCAAACAGTCCTTGTGACAGCATGGCCGCTGACTCTCAGCGGTATATGGTTTATCATCTATTTTCATTGAGCATTGCTCAAAGAAAATTCGAGTCTTGATCAGAGACACATTTGTCGTGTGAGGTATTTTACTCACGAGCATATCGATCTCGAGATACAATGATCTATCTGAAATGCCATAGTCGTTGAATAAAAACGTGAAAAAGAATGGGCATTTCGTGGCATATCCGACCGTGGCGTACACAAAAAATTAAACACCAAATCGCACACGAAAGGTAGTGCTATTTTTTGCTGTTAAAGTAGACCCATAGAAAACAAAAACAACTTGATTTTAATATTTTTTCATTAGCCACTAGATCAGTAATAAGAATCATAATAACGAGAACTGTCTGATTTGAAGAACTCTCACAATCGTCGTTCCTACTGAACATGATAGATAATGATTGACTTATTACTCGCTTGACATGTATACCTAAATACATATGTCACCCTTTAATTTCAGAGGCGCTTAGAGCGGAACCTTATTATTATCCCCCTTTACCTACTGGCTATTTGTCTTGCATTAGAAAAAAAACACTTCTTTATAATATCGACCTACTAGACATTTGCCTTCCATTAGAAATAACATTTCTTTGTAATATCAATCTGGTCCTTTCTAACATTTAGTCATAAAGCTAGGGCCTCCGGCAAGTCTATATCTCTGGCCCCCAAGGCTGTACATTATTTTACAATATGTTCAATTGGTTAATTTCCTAATCCACAAGCTCAACATTCTGTATGTTTTCTCTTCCTATATGTAGCTTCTTGTATACTTGTATCCAACATCCGTGCCCTGGCATCTGCCAATAGCCCACTCGCTCATGAATTATCCTGTACCCATTCTACCATGCCTTTTTTCCACTTTTCTTATCTAAATATATCTGCCAAGCTCGATCTGTAGCCCATTACCAATTTCTATTTGCTTGTGTATAATTTGTTTTACCTTAAATTTCACCATTTTCTTCGATACCATCGCTCATGCTCATTGTTGACTATTGTACCCAATCCCCCTAGCTGCGACCTCTCCTGTGCGATCCCACATCGTTTTGAACCTCAGTGCCGTTTGCACTAGCTGCACCTGTGTAACCCATCTTTTATTTGTGACGTGCTTAAACCTAATACCAAATATAAGCTTACGTTGTACCTCTCTTTGCGTACACTTTAACTTTCCTTCTTTCTATTCGAGAAACTCCCTGGCACAATTAAAACAGTAATCCAATGCAAATCTTATAACTTCTCTCTGTATTGTTTCTAACTTTTCTCAACCCCGCGCTGTCGACCAGATAGGCATAAGCAAAAATTTGTCCTGGTATATACATACCTAATGAAATACTAAATTGGGCTCTTCTTCATTAAACCAGCATCTCTCAAAACCCACGCCCAGCATACTTGGATACAACTTTGTTCTGTCCACCATATCATATGCTTTTTAAGATCTAAAAACCCTAAATATTTAATGCGTTATAGGTGTAATTGTGATTGGTCGTCTACTTTGTAAAATGTCATTAACTATCCTCTCCGTGGGAATAAGAGAAACTCCTCCTTTTGTATTCATTTTCTTTACCACGCTTTCGATCTCATCTAGTGTGGTCGCAATCTCCATGCTAGTTCTTGTCCTTTCTACACTATTTACGCCAGTTGTGAAGAATAGTACTTGTAAGTTGCAGTGTCCATTTCCTCTATTGTGTATGTTCTATCCTGCTCGTCATTTGTCATCCTTGGATTTTACTGCCTGACATATTCTCAAAAGTCCTGTTTTGCTCGCTGTCCCTTGGGAGTCCCCAAAATCCTGTTAAATTCCCTCTTGTCAGCATTTTTAATTGCATCTTAAATTAACATCAGCGCTCCCCCGCTGGCAGTCTTTTCGGTGTTCCTCTGTTGCTGTTGTCTACTGCCACCGTTCTTCGCACCGTTTTCTTTGTCGTGTCTCTCTGTTTCCTCTTCGCCACGGTGACCTAAGTCTAACCTCAGTGTCTCCTCTTCAACGGCGCGTTACCGTTGACGTTGTCTTCTTAACACCGGCCAGCCATTCTCTCAGTTCATCAACTATTTTATTGCTGTCGCAACTGTGCCGTTGTTTTTTTTGTTGTGGTTCACTTTTTGCGTGATTTCATCGATCATTACGACCAGTTACTGCTGTATGACTACTGCGCCTCAACTTGGGCCTCTCTCTCCTCGATTCTTTTTAGCCTCTGCTGGGCATTTGTAATAATGCTTTGTCACCGATCCTGCATAGCTTGAGTCGTATCGCACTATATCTTAGCGCTACTCTTCGCCGCTCCTTCTCCGCTGTCAGTCGCGGTTGCATCTCATATGTATGTATATGGAGGGCTGTGCTTAGTAACCTTCCTCTTCTCTAACACTCCTCGGCAATTACATGCCGACAATGAACTGACACCGGCACGTATCTTAGGCTGCCACTGCGCGTGTAGCCTGGGAGATACATTGTTGAATCTATTGGGTTCGGCCTCGTTAACCCGAGCAATCCACCCGGCAACGAACCAGCATTGCTTGCCATATTGAGATTTTATCAGTCGTCGAAGCACACCTGAACACTGCGTTAACTCACGTAGCTGAGCGGACCGCTCGGAGACTCTCGACCGCTGAATGGGTGGTTTTGTTATGCTTCGCCCTAGTGAAACGGATTTAATTGAACTTCACTGCGGGCTGACTCCTCACTTCTCCGTCGAACGGCCATACACACTACACCTAAATTATCGGCGAACCCCGGGAATCACCATGAGGTATGCCATTCTCTGGGTTTTCCTTCCTGCATTCACACAGGCAAGCGTGACCTCTTGGAGCTCCGTAGACACACGTCCGCACTTCTGTTACGAATTATATATTACTATTTGTTTGAACGGCGGTTTACTGACATGTACGAATATATTAGTAAATATACCTTATATGTTAGACGAAAATATAGTCTGTAATATTTGCCCCTACACATTAATTAGATGTTGCGTGGTAAGTATCGTTTAAAATACAAGCCGCATGAAATGGTAAATAAAACCAGTGGTAGCACTAGACATTTTCTTAGTCCTCATGATGGCCGGCCTGCGTGATTACGTATCCAGGCTGAGCACAGCTTCAATTTTGCCGTCTCAAACTCGGACACCTAGAACCGTGCTTTCTAGCACTCTATGCGTCCTGCCTGTTCACTTTCGCGCTGACGGGGGCGCATGGGGATTGCGCCAGTGGCCTAGCTGCTCTCTCCCCATGGCTTCTAGACGCGTCTCGCAGGTCCAAGCTGAGCTATCGCATCACACACAACTCGAGGCCCCGTTCGCCATTTGAGGCAGAGCTTGGCGCTAGGTTTTGATCAATAGTTTGGCAAAGAGAAGGGAAGTAAGTACAGGTCACAAAGCACAGTAATTCAAGGAAATGGATCAATCATCTCATCAGGGTGAGCTTTATGTGGCCCAGCAATGAGTATCTTACATTTGCAAAAGTTTAGCTCTAGCTCATTGACGGCGTGAATGCTCACACACTATGTGTTCGACCTCCAGCTGCGAGTTTCCTGAGAGCAGACAGCCGTTAAGGTTCCAAACGTTTAGGGGACACTGACTAAGTATTTGACGCGTAAGTAGAGAAGAACAAATTGCAACGCGTTCAATTTATACGTTCCAGTGGTTGAAGGAAATTAGCAAATTGGCCTTAGATATATGTGATTAAATTATCAATAATTAACAAGGAAATATGTGGGCAAATCTTTAACGTCGACTATAGCCACGTTAAATTTGAAGTTTCTGTTGGCCACAGAAAATGATACATTTCTTCCAGGCATGTAAGATGCTGGAAAGTCGTGAAAGTTTCCTAGTCCGTCAGGTTGGGCATGAGCAGCAATCAATGACACCCAGAAGGAAAACACATTTTATAAATGCTAATTTGTAGCTTTATATATATATATATATATATATATATAGTCGTCAACTAAAAATTAAAAACATATATATATATATATATATTTTTTTTTTTAGTTGACGACTAGTGAAGACGAGAGCGCCGTTAAATGCTTATTTGTAATTATTGGAAATATATGTCACTGAGTTGATACGGCGTCACTGCTGGGCCTGTCCTTTCCTTGATGTAATTTTTGTTGTTAATTTTTTTCCAAAATGCATGTGGTTAAGCCCTTTACATAATTCCCTGTGGCCTAAATTAGTGAATGATAAACTCGAAGTCACAGCGTGCATATATATATATATATATATATATAGACAATCACTATCGTAAGAACTATCTATACATGTATAAGAGTTATTCATATAAGTTATATTTGTTATATAATTGCGTTTACTCACATTTATTATGGACCACATATACACACCCATCTATACACATATATATATATATATATATATATATATATACAGGGTCATTTATACTGTTGTGCACGCATTTCGAGGTTTGTGACTTGCTTACACAAAAGCTTAGTGACTTGACAACTACGTAACGCAGCACCATCACCTTGATACGAAAATGATGGGCATTAAATTTGCTATTGCGTGAGAGTGGTCTTTCGAACGTACATTTTTGGTCGCAATGAAATTTTTTTACGATTTTTCATGAAAAGGCGTTAACGTAAAATATCGACTTTTCATGACTTTCCTTATTCTGGGTATTAGCTTTTTGCTACGCAAGTTAGTGAAGTGTCTTCCGGTGTGCAGAATTTTCCTCCGAACACGCCGGTGTAATCGGTTCCTTCATGCGTTGACTGGTTCTCTCGCAAACAGAGATTTCGCACAACTATCTAGGAAAAAAAAGGCAAAAAACTACTTTTATAAACTTCACTCTCTCTCCAAAACAAGACGTTTCCACGTCTTCCCTCCATAGGGAAAACTTATTTTCTTGCCGAGTTCTATCAAAACCTCGAAATGCGTGCACAACAATATGAATGACCCTGTATATCTCGTCGCAAACCTGAAGAGCGAGAAATTCCTCATCCTGTCCCCTACTGCTCGACGGGCTCTTCTGTTCGGGCGTCCTTTTGTAAAGAGATGATGCTTCTAGGCGGCTGCTGCTGTCGTTGTTGTTGTTATTGTAGTAGTGATGTTGTTAATGTTGTTGCTGTTGTTGCTGCCTCTTCCGCCGCCGCCGCAGTTCATCATGTAGAGGAAAGACTAACGACGAATCATATGGTAGTAACACCACCCGCGTTACCAGTCGGTCAGCCGCCAGTCGACGTGGGCTAACTACTACCCGTCGAGGGTAGGTAACGTAACGCGAACAAAAATTGAGATGCCTCCACTGGTCACCGTCATAGACCCGTACACCTCCATCCCCCTCATACTATACGGCCACGGCTAGCCAGCCAGCCACACACCGAAGTCATTGTCCCTTCGTCGTTTGTATAATGTTGTGGTTGTTTCGGGAACTGCGAATGGCATCTGTTGTTGTTGTCGATAGTTGTTGTCTGTGTGTTGTTGTTGTTACTGTTGTTGTGCTGCGTGTTTGTTGTGTTGCGGTGTTGTTGTTTACGTTTTGTTGTTGTGTTGCGTGTTGTTGTTGCTGTTGTTGCAGGTTGTTGTCGATGTTGTTGTTGTCTGTATTACGTTGTTGTTGTCTGTGTTGTTGTTGTTGTTGTTGTTGTTGTTGTCTGTGTTGCTGTTGTTGTCTATGTTGTTGTTATTCTTGTTGTTGCTGTTGTTGTGGTTGTTGTCTGTGTTGTTGTTATTGTTGTTGCTGTTGTTGTTATTGTCTGTGTTGTTGTTGTTGTCGTCGTCCACAGCAGACGTAGCTTCGACACCTTTGCGACGGACGACATGAAAGTGTCGTGACGATATAGAGGCCGCCGATCGAACTGCTGCGCGGCCCGTTACGTCCCTGTCCATTAAGTTCGCTGGCGAGCGAACGAAAGTCAGAGAGAGAGAGAGAGAGCGTGCGCCAAAGAGCGAGTTGTATTTACCGTTCACCTATAGAATAAAGTAGCGACGCCAGGCAGACATTGAAAGCCTCAGAAACAGGCAGAGAGAGAGAGAGATAAAGAGGGGGAGATAGATGGAGAGAGAGAGAAAGAGGGAGATGATAGGGAGAGGGAGAGAGGGGGAGAGGGAGAGAGAGGGGCAGACATACGGACGACGATGGACGGCCGGACGGACGAACGAACGAACTGGGGGACAGACGGCGGATGAGAGATGGATTGAATAACTGAATCAGTTGATTAGTTTATTGATTCGGCAAGAGCCGGGCAGAGCAGAGCAGAGCAAGGCAGTCGTCATCATCGTCGTAGGTCGGCCGGCCGGCCGGCCTTTAGGCAAGCAAGCAGGCAAGCCTGGTGGCAGCGTAAACGAGAGCTGCCTAAGCGAGGCCTACACACGGCGACCCAGTGAGCAAATGACAGAGTGAGCGACTGAGGAAGCGACAGAGTAAGTGAGTGAGGTGTGCGGCCTTGATGGTGGTGCTGGTGGTGGTGTTGGTGGTGGTGTTGGTGGTGGTAGTGAGACGCGTCGGCGTCGTTAGCCTCGTAATAATGGCCAGTTCGTCATTGCCAACTCACCAACTTGCTTGACTGGTTGGCTGGCCGACCGACCGGCTGACTGGAGCCTCGTTTCGATGGATGACCATCGCCGCCGCCGCCTCGACAGCCACCGAGAGCCTGCTGCTGCTGCCGCTGATGATGATGGTGGTGGTGGTGGTGATGATGTTAATAATGACAATGCTAATGATGATGATAGTGATGAGAACAACAACAACAACCATAACAGCAACAACAACAACAACACAGACAACAACAACAACACAGACAACAACAACAACACAGACAACAACAACAACAACAACAACACAGACAACAACGACAACACAAACAACAACAACAACAACAACACCGACAACAACAATGATGATGATGATGATGATGATGGTAGTGATGTCACCTTTACGGCGGGGCCTTATGTATGGTTATAATTATGTTCATTGCTTGCACAGCAACAATTATACGAGAGCAAACAGGAAGCGAGAGAGAGAGAGGCGGGGGTGGGAAAGGGAGAGATGTAGATAGAAGGCGACGACGACGACAACAATACACAGCAACAAAGTGCTGGGACTGTTTTCGCTGCCACGACCGACCCTCATTCGTTACAATTCGAACAACAGGCAGGGCAGTACAAGAAGACTGGCGCCTAATACGATGGCGATGCCGATGGCGACGTCGAGTATGGCAGAGAAGCAGGCAGCATCAATGGGACACACCGACGCTGCGTGATTGTGTCAATGTAACGACGCCTCTGTCCTGACAGACGCAGGACATACTCTAATATAGATAGACATTATGTTGAGGAGTAGGTTAATATTCAGACGCTCTTATTTCATCACAACGATTCGAGGGGGTGAAAGCACAGAAATTATCTTTATTATTATTATTATCTCATATGGCGGCACATAAGTAAAAATTGTATTATATACATATATATATACATATATATATACATATATATATATATATATATATATATATACATATATATATATATATATATATATATCAGTGTAGCCAGGTATTTGGGCATATATCTGGACAGAGGAATGAGGGGTATGCACCATGCTAGAAACGCTCTGAAAAAAGCGGAGAAGGTGGCCAACACAATAGCCAAGATCCTTCCTAACATTCATGGGCCAAGTAAAACAGGACGCAGGAGACTTATTATGTCGACCGTCGAATCTATAGCGTTGTTTGGAGCACCGGTGTGGTTCACAGCGGCTAAAAAGTCGCAAGGGCTAAAACATATGTTAAGAAGAACACAAAAGATCGCGGCCTTACGGATTACTCAGGCCTATAGGACTGTTAGCACCTCCGCTGCACTTGTCCTTGCTGGCACTCTTCCCTTGGACCTAAAGGCAGAGGAAAGGCAAAGATTATGGGATAGGGGCTCAGAAAGCTCTAATAGGAAAGCCAGAGAGGATGAAATAGAAGGCACCCTAACTGCATGGCAGAACGAATGGGCTGCCATTCCAGATGGTGCACCGGGTGCGCGCGTGCGCAACCTTATTCCTGACATAAGGAAGTGGTTAAATCGACCCGGAGGAGAGGTTGATCACTTTCTGACGCAGGCTATAACGGGCCATGGCAACTTTCAGACATATCTGTCAAGGATAGGAAAAGCCTCCTCGGACATATGCGTACTCTGTGATTTAGGTGTCGTAGACGACGCTGCCCATACTCTGTTGGTCTGTCCGGTCTTTGCGCAAGTCAGAATAGAGACTAAAAGAAAAGTGCTAAACCGACTGAAGTTGGGCGGAGAGCTGAATTGTACGAACCCTCCGGACCTGCCTACTCAGGGAATTGCACAGTTTGTGCAATTCATTTGTGAAAGCACCTCTAACTGGCATATAGGAGCTGCAGTGGCACGAGAGGTACTGGTTAGAAAGGGGAACCTTGAGCGCCTCAGGAGAGACAGATTTGCAACAGAACGGACAGAATACGCCCGTGCCTCTAGAGAAATCGTTTCGCAGGTAAAGGAACGCAGTATTATGGCTATAGGGCCAAACCTTGAGAGGTCTTCGGCCAATTGATTCGAAGAACACTCACCACTCCTCCTGTCGGCTTGTAGTACTATTAAAAGAAGAGCCGAGCTGACAGAGAGTGAAGCTTAAGGGGGAGGTGCGTTAGTGGGTATGATGTCGCGGAATAATGTCCAACCGTCGGGGTGAGTCCCACACTGCATAGGGTCTGAGTTTCCATCTACGGTGCCCTATGCGTTAGTGCCTAAAGCATTTAAATCCTCCTCCAAAAAAAATATATACATATATATATATATATATATATATATATATATATATATATATATATATCAAACCTTAGTGAGCTTAGTGACCAAAGCTTAGTGACTTGAACACTACGTAACGCAGCACCATCACCTTGATACGAAAAAGATGGGCAATTATATTGCTATTGCGTGAGAGTGGGTCTTTCGAACGTACATTTTGGTCACATGGAAAAATTTTACGATTTTCATGAAAGAGGCGTTAACGTAAAATATCGACTGTTCATGAACTTTCCTTAATCTGGGTATTAGCTTTTTGCTACGCAGCTAGTGAATATATATATATATATATACATCAGTCATGACTTGACCGCCGTAGCGCACGGGAGTGTTTTGCGAGCGTTCTGTGGAACTGTGGTTAGCACCCAGTTCTAGACTAGCTAAATACCGCGACAGCAATAGTTCTTCGGTTAAAACATTCCAATTTCGTACGTCCGAATACCTAGTGTAAGACTTTGCAATTCGAAGGGCATCACGTGCGGCAATATAAACGTCGTTAGATCTGTCTCCATTAAGAGAAAAAATAATTACACCCTTGAGGCCGAAAACGGCTGAAGAATACCCGTCATTATCCTGTCGAGGCGTGTTGCTCTGACTAAACAAGTGGTGTGAATCTTCCGCCTTCAATTGTTTTTAGTCGGGCCTCTTTCCGTCACCACGCCTGGAAGTTGTCCCTGTTTTGCTTTTGATACGCACACCGGTGTTCTTCCAAAAGCCGCCATTACGCTGTATTTTGCAAGATAAATAGCAATGCCGTAGAGCGCTCAAGGTAGCATTCGTCCCCACTAGAACAAAGGGACAGTCCGTCGAGACAAATACCGACCCACACCCAGAGCTTTCTCCTTTCCCATTACCAGATAAATTAATAGCTGCAGAGATACAAGGCCGCCTCCTCCTCAAAGAAGAGTAAACCGAAAAACAGGACGCAAACCTCATGCAAAGGAAGTGGCCTGCGCGCAGGTATACTGCCACCAGCCTCATTGAGGCAACTATTCTAGGTGACAAGGCTTCAACACGAGCTTTATTGCTATGACAAGGGCCCGACAAAGATAATCGCCTCAGCGACTCTCGCGAAACCCAATTCCCGGATTGCAAAATCTATGGGTTGAAAATACTACACTTTCAACGCGGGCACTCTATGCTAGGATGATCCCGTATGTCAAAATAATAAAAACGAGTTCTCCAATTAGGTCCTAAAGACAGTAGCATCTAGTCTCTGCAACTCTCTTAGGAAAAGATGCATCCAAGCAGTGACAGTGGTCATCCCGGCAATTTCTTCCCATCAAAGGAGTTGGAGAACAGCTAGAGGCGAATTCCGCCTGATTAATCGAGATAATTTTCCTGCACTGGCAAAGAACATTTGTAACGTGCTCACATAGGTATACATGCCAAGCCAACAATAAACCAATCAGGACAGAGTATCGGAATGCGTTCACCCTGGGCCTCCTAAAGAAAACCCGGGCAGGCGACTACGTATGCATTGCTAAAATGCTCCCTGAGGAAGCACAAAGGCTCTGCTGACAAAAATATACTCATTTTGGTTGGACCCGATGCCGAATAAACGAAATGGTCTGGGTACCACTATTTTAGTGAAAAAACTGTGTGGCCCGCTACTTTCCTTGCTCTCCAACGGTCAGCATCTGACGGTTATGAATTAAAAGGGCAAGGGTGGCATTGAGATGGTGCAAAAAATAAAAAACAAGATAGAGAAGCAACCAGATATTGCGTTTGGAATGTTCTTTGATTTGGGATTGGAAGAGTGTCTGCTGTTTAATGAGAATTAGCTCCTGGCTTGCATTACTACTGTTAAAGCCCAGTACGCGCGAAGAAAACTTGCGGTCTAATTCATCCCTGCACTGCATTTCGAGTGCAGAAAGGCGAACGATGGTGCTCGCCGAGGGAGGCTCGATAATTGGTCAGCCCCTCACCTGAATTCAGCAGAAGATACTCATTATGACCACTACCACTTACGACCAGGCTATTAATTTACTGCATTGCGTTTGGCTTTTGATTGATTGATTCGCTTGATAAGTATGTGTACACGTATCATTATTTTATATCAGGGGCGCATAACGCTGCAGCTATTAATTGGCGCATGTCGTTGCTTGGAACGTGTGGGTTTCAAAGGTTTAAGAGGAAAGGCAAAGTCACCATGAGACATAAGAAGGTTGTCTCGAGAGACAAAGGCCTACATGCCAATTGTTGGAGCTCAGGCCGGAGCAAACGGGCGGTACTCGACGGTATTTTCTGTCGTTCCTAGAAACGACTTTGCAGGGTACAATTTTTTACTTTAAAGAGCGCGTCGGCCTCATCAAATATTGACTTGATTGGAGCAATGGACGTTAAATGTTGGCTGAGCTTCAGCCCCAAAAAAGTTTTTTCAAAAATGTTTCAGCTCTCCCGACAACCAGACATGCCTTCCACATTTGAAGAAATCCAAGGTCTTAAAGTCTGACTGAAAAATAAAAACGTTTGGTCTTGACCTTATACGCAGTGAGCACATTAAGTACTAAGGTGTTCCCCAAGGGCAAGGGTGACTCATCGTCCTGGCAGCATGCCTTTCGTCGTTGCCAAAAGATGATAAAAATGTTAAGCAAGCGTAATGCATCTGTCACTCTATGCAGTGTTTTCTGATAATATATATATATATATATATATATATATATATATGTATATATATATATACAGGGTGTTCCTATTTGTGTGTCCAAAACGCTAGGGTATGGTCAAACTCGGTGAGAAAATCACTTTTGCCAATGGGTGGAAGCCGGGAAAACGTTTTGTTAGGAATGAGGATGAAATTTATAAAAGCAGTTATTCTGCCTTTTTCTCCTACATAGTTGTGCAAAATCTACGTTTGCGGGAGAACCAGTCAACGCACAAAGACTGTCGAAAAAGCTTAGTTACTTGGCAACTACGTAACGCAGCACCATCACTTTGGTACGAATGTAGCGAGCATTAAATTTGCTATTGCCTGTGAGTAGTCTTTTGAACGTACATTTTCGGTCGTAATGGAAAAAATTACGATGTTGCACAAAAAAGCGTTAACGTAACATTTTGACTTTTTATGACTTTCCTTAATCTGGCTATTCGCTTTTTGCTACGCAACCTAGTAATGTATACTGCTGTATCTGCATAATTGTGCAGAATTTTCCGCCAAACACGCCGGTATGATCGGTTCCTTTGTGCGTTGACTGGTTCTCCCGCAAACGTAGATTTTGCACAACTATGTAGGAGAAAAAGACAGAATAACTGCTTTTATAAATTTCATCCTCACTCCTAAACAAAATGTTTTCCCGGCTTCCATCCATTGGCAAAAATGATTTTCTCACCGAGTTTGACTATACCCTAGCGTTTTGAACACACAAATAGGAACACCCTGTATATAATCGGCTTATTGTGGTTAAAAAGCTGGCCGCTGTTAGAATAGGGCAACAAGTTTCAAGAAGAATTTGTCATCAAATGTGTCTATCTCAGCTTAAAAGACACCCCTAGCGGCGACTAATTTCTTGTGGCATCTATCGCATGCCCCCTAAAAGTTTTTCGTCCAAACGGCTCTAATTCTCTTCAGCATGGCGGTCGCATCAGTAACCTTACATGGCATCACACTCATACAATAATATTATTCGGCAGCTGCGCAGCCTGGACACAGTGAAGGCAAATTTTCTTAAACGGGTCCTTGGACTTCCTAAGACTGTCCAAAATGGGCCCTATCGACGCCATTTATCGAGGACCTCATCAATCGATTAAAGCCTTTACAGGCACCGCCTGATCGAAAATAACCTGAGTCATGGGACTGGAAGATGAGGCAAGCTTCCCTAAAAGATCTACACGACATATCCAAGCAGGATGTTTTGTCCATAAAAAATCGGCATATCGTAACCCGCTATTCGGTTCACAGGTTTCACCATAAGCTATATCTGCAAAATGGGCATCACGAGCTCGACCCCAAGTGTGTGTGCGCTTCCTGTTTCTCTACGCCGCCACTCTCTGTCCTGGATTGATAATTAAGCATTGACTGAGCGTGGACAATATTGTCACGTGCATTATACTATAATGTTTTGTGCCAAATAGTGCTATCATCAAAGTTAAATATATCTCTAAAGGAGGCGCTTTCCCAGATAAAATTGCAGCCGCTTACAGAAAGAGTTAGAAAGAAAAGGGTCTTGCCTTATTAAATGCTTACTAGGGGAAATCTCTGCGCTACATTTTAAGATAGCCAATAGCCTCCCGTGTTCCTGGTGAAATGGCCAGGTTGCCAAAAAGCGGACGACCTGCCACCGCTTGCGACGACTATGCACGCGCCGCAGAGCATGGCAGAGGACATAACTTTTCTGTCTAAGGGAGAGGAAGTACAGAAAAGCCCGAGGAGCCCTACATAGAGCAATGTAGGGCTCGTATAGCAAAATAAACCATTAGAACTCATTGTGCGAAGAAATCGAAGATAATTTTTGGAAAAAGTACAAGATCCTGCGCAACAAAGTGCGCCACTACCTGTAGAAGTAGCCCGACCGACTAAACCTGCGCTATTTTCGCAAAGACGCCGACCCCAATTCAACCGGTGCTTCTTAAGGCGATTTCAGATCTTACCTTCGAGCCACTCTTAATCCAAGAGGTCAAAACCGTGGTCGAACGCATACGGCTGGGAAAAAAAGATCATATGCAAGCAGTACGCGTACTTCCAAAGAATCATTCCAAAGATGTTACAAACGCATGATGATACAAAGCTCACCAGCGAAGACTATTCTTAGCCATGAAAAACTGCAAGTTTGACCCTTATACCGACATCCGGTAAACCGCACGGAAACCACGGCATACCACCTTATATGTTTGCTATCTGCGTTCTAAATATATATCTGATAAACCGGCCTCATTGTCTGCGCATCCTCTTAGACGACAAAAACGCTTTCTTTGGGCGCTATAAACACGAGCATCTACCTGTGAAGGCGTGAACTATGCAGTCACAGCCGGAGTTCTTTTAGGGTCCGTGGTGGGACCAACCGTTTGGAATATCACCTACGATAGAGTGCTTAAACTTCCACATTCTCGGGAGTCTATTCCGTAGCCTATGTAGACGATCTGACACATATTGTTACCGCCCGAGCATTTGCTTAAACAGCAACGGAGCTCTGGCGAATATCCGACAATGCCTCCACACGCAAGGCCTCAAAAAAACCGAAGCAATTTCTTTTACCGGCCTGAAGTCTTCCACAAAATCTAAACTTGTGCATAGAAGGGCTCCCAGTAATACCCACGCAGCGAAAAGCTGCTAAAGCCTCAGCGGAGCTGCGTGAAATTCTCCCACCGACTAGAGGAGCAACTGACTCTCGCCACTTCTAGTATTACTAATAGATATCATCTGGCTTTATGCCGCACTTCTATCGGAGCGCACGACAACACGCCGCCTTTTCCACGAGTCTTAATGATCTTTGGCGCGACATCACACAGTCAAGTCGCACGGCGTCCATAGCAGCCATACAAGTCTTCTGTGGACAGACTCTTTGGGACCTAAGAGTAAAAGAACTAGCTTCAATATGCCTCTCAATTAATCTCGGGAACGGAAGGAATACTAATCAGCAGAACAGAACGGTAGCTGTTTTCAACGTTACCTATACCGCGTCGGTAAAGCAGACTCAGCAGCTTCTTTAGGAAACTGCTAGATTGTCTAAAATGGCGTTTCACAAACAAAGCGTTATTGTATAGAGGGACCTATTTTTGTTCTAAATACGTTCTACTCTGTGGGAAACGAACGCGTGTACCCAATGCATTGATATATACAGCCGTTAAATATAAAGCATTAGCAGTTTATTAAATGTTATCGTATATATGTATGTTATAGTAATAATACTAGAAATTGTTAACAGTAACGTAGAAAGATAGATTTTAAATAACGTCAGTGTTTGTTGTGCCTCAATTAAATTTACTCAATAAAACTGACCGCATTTAAACTAGGGCGGGCAGCTATCGAAATGCCATATAAGGCTCGTTTAGTAGCCGTGCTGTAGGAAGGGCAACACAATATGCACAATTTAATAAACTGCGTTTAAAAATTTATCATCATAGCTTTATGAAAAACAATGCAAATTATGTTATTTCGAAAGATGTTTATAGAAAATTGAGCACCTAGCCAATTTTTCGGCAAACAAGTTGTCCAATATATACAATAATGTTGCTCATAATGCTAGTTGTACACCGTTGGATCGCGTCCGCACTAACACTGGGAGATTAAGTCATACTTGACTAGTTAGCCCATTCAAAACGACTAAAAACAAAATTATGTGCCAGCTTTAAAAAGGGAACATTCTGCAATTAAGTAATATTGCCACGTCAAGTCCGGCGTGCAAATTATGTTAGGTATTTGCGTGGCGTATATAACCACTCACCTGCATGTCGCGCAAATACGATTACGGAGCCAACGGCCGAATTGCGTCTACTAATTAACAGCCTAATTAACAGTCTTTGACCAGGTCTCCCTCAGAGGAGCAGATCAGCGTAGAAATGACTAACCTGTCCGGCTGCTGGTCCGCTTTATCTGGCCATTGACTAGTTCTTGACGAATAGATCTCGAAGTTTTTGCGTTGCCAGGATCTTTCTTGCCCGCAATTTCGGTGCAACCCGATTTCAAATCCGTTTGGTTGCAATTAACATTCTCAGAGGTACGTTCTCGACAAGAAACGCCTTCAAAGTGATGCTTAGTCGACACTGCAGAAAATAGCTCCTTTGTTCTACGTTTTTGATTAGCCGTACCTAACGTGTCCGCAATGTATTTTCATCAAAGCATGTTGTGTCCCGACAAACGGTGGAATTACTATTTAAGCGTACCGCGTTTCATAAACGATGGTATTTTTATTATTTGTTACGATGTATGTCTACGGTCTGTCACCAAAGTGGCACTAACCCCCGACTCCGATACCTTAAACTGAAGTGTTTCATCTCATATGGTACATGAGAGGGAAAGAGAGGACGAACCCCAGGCAAACCCCACGATGGCCGGTTGGAAGTTGATCGAACGTTGCAGCGAATCGGAGGCAACACGAATAACTATGCCTTGCACCTCCCCTTCCCCTTCAATCACCGTTGAAACTTTACTTATCGCGCTTGCCACATTCGACACCAACGCCTCCTGCTATTATCATCGCTATTATTCTTGTCCCCCGCAGCAGTCGATAGCATTCAGAGCAAAATAAGAGCAAGCATTGGCTGCCTGCCATTTTATTATAGTCGTCGTTATCCCCGCAGGGCAATGACCAATGACCCAGGGCCTTAAAGGAACAAGTAACTTCTTTACATTCTAAAGATGTTAGGAAATATTGAGGACAATGCACGACCGAAACCAATTTGCGTGGATGCGTTGTATGCAAATCATCTAAAGCATCAAAGCATCATAGGTGCTCTAATGCTCTAAAAAACGCCACTAAACATCGTCAGTGCCGCTGTTGTTTCCCACTGGACCGATTAGGCGATCCCATTGCGTGTGTTTGCTTTAACAACCAGGTAAAAGTGCTTCTCCTACTAAGATGATAAGATTGGTTAGACCCAATGCGTTGAACGGACGGGACCGTGGGTTTCTTTCTCAGAGCTACCTTTTTGTGTGTTCTTCGAACGCTGCTTTAGAGAATGCGCATAACAAGATGATAATATTCTGGTATATTTATATATATATATATATATATTTATATATATAGATATATAGATATATATACTATATATATATATATATATATACACATATATATGTGTGTGTCCTATTAAGCATAGCATACGTGTATGCGCTGGCGTGCCATTGATGTACGAGTACACAGTGTACGAGTACCGGAGACAGTCTAGTGATATGGCATAAAGTACCTCGGGCGGGACGGGCTAGGCCAGGGCTCATGCCCTCCAAGCTTATGCCAGAAATATGCGGTATCCGTCGACGACCAAGACCCCCCCCGTTCCCCCGAGAGGAGGAGGCAAAGGAGGCGGACATATGAATGAATCTAATCCCTGTTGAGACTGCGTCGAATGCTCGTGTGTCCCGGCACCTTCGGGTTTCCTTTGAAAATCGCTGTTTGCTCTCCGGTGCGCAGGCTAGTACAACGCCTTGCCTCTGTTGAAGACTCGAAACTAATGTTTGCGAAGCGCGCCAGAGATTCATACGGTGTCGTAAAGGCATTGCATGCATTCATCATTGGCCTGGCTGACGTCAGTGACGTGCACTCCCTTCCGCCTAACGCCCCGTGTACTAAATATTCGTACTCGTTACACGTATCGTTGTTTACTCAGTACTCACATTCGCTTATGTTCGTTCGTTATTCGAGTATTCTAGGAATTCTTATTTGTTCTTTGTGTATCATTTAGAGTGCGAGTTTACTATGAAATAGAACGGTACTGTTTGTTGCAATATAATTTGGTTCGTTTAGCGACGACAGATTAATTTCTAGCGTCCGCTAGCGCCATTCAGCTAAACAGCCATCCAAACGCAACTGTTTCGCTTGCGCGCGCAAGGCATCAGTGGAAACCCCGATAAGATTTCAATTTTCAACGACTTGCGGCATGATATATTGCTGCATATTCCGTCTAATGCTCGGCTCAGACCGGCTTGATTTTGTCCGACCAAAATCCAGACGCATCCATTCGTATATTGGTTCGGCACTGGCGCACCTTAAGTAATCTTAGGAATCTGTTGCGGAGAGTTTGCTCTCAGGCCCTCTTGTGACCACGGGCAGCGTTAGGTTCTATCATATCGGAAATATGACGGAATTCATCAAAGCGTGAATCTCAGTGTAGAATTTTGGGAATTTTAATTTTCCCTACTTTTCAATTTTTTTCTCCGAAACCAGTTGAGTGACGAGGCAAAACTGGAACAAGCTTTTCAGACGGCGATTTATATCCATTGGTATAGGTGGTGCAAAACGCCATAGAGTTGTCTGGTATTTCCCAAACCCTACCATGCCAGCGCAAAGCTGGAAGCATATTGCTTAAAGCAGACTGGAAGCATACACGTATTCAGGATCCTGTTCATCATGTTCATCCATATCAACAAGCGTCACGATTGGCGTCCACAATGAGGGATCTAGTAAAAGAGCAAACAAGACGCAAGTACTGTGCTGTTATATAAAGAGAGATTCCTACGACCGAGATTCAGGTTGTTTGTGCGGATAAATGCCTTATACATGCCGCCGTGTTTTTCCGCCGAAACATCCTTATACAGTTCAAGATAGTTTAGAGGACAAACATTACGGTGTACTTGGCTGTAGTCCCCTCTACTCGTGTTTATATACTGGTGTTTGTTGCTATTTGTCGAGCATATTTATTATTAGTATTATTATTATTATTATTACAATTTTTTGGTATTTCCCTACAATTGTGAGTCCTAATCGTGTACTCGTTCTCAGTCCATAGAGCCGTTTATATTAATATTATTTGACAGGAACGCTAGCTGTTCATCCACTAAGGAATGTTTTAAGGCGCTCTGTATCTTAAACCTTCAGGAACTCGTATACGTCGGCGGGTTCTACGTACCGGAGACAATCCTCAAGACCTCCGTGGCAAAGCAGGGTACACGTCTGCCAAATGCAAATTAATGTTTATTCGTAGTAATTGTTATTTAGCTGCTTGATCAATGTGACCTGGTAGCAGTAGTGCGATAAAAGATTCCTGAGTGTGTCCGTAAACTTTTTGGGCCCGAGTGTGTCCCTTAAACTTCTTAGGGCCCGAGTGTGTCCTTAAACTTTTTAAGGCCCGCGTGAATCTTTAAAAAATGTGGGCGGTCAACGGTTCCCTCAGTGTGTGCTTGCTCATTTAAGGCCTTCTACTATAATCACTGCCCCCATTATCTTATGCGAGTCTTATTTTCTCGTGATCTAAGCGTGGTCATGCTTAGAGATCAACGACACTATTGCTTATGACAATGGCGCGTGACAATTTTGTCCGTTAAAACCTTCGACGCTAGGCGGGTAAAGATGATGGCAAATTTTTACTTGCATTAGGTGGCTAATATAAAAGTGGAAGTAATCTCTAAATCACATTAGGAAGTGTACGGTCAAGGCGGCTAAAACGGCTAACGCAATAGGCAAGATCCTGCCAAACTTACACGGGCCGCGGGAGTGCCGGCGAGGACTACTAATGTCGGTTACCGAGTCAATTGCACTTTTGCGGCGCTAGTCTGGCTGCAGAACACCTTGAAAACGAGAACGGCAAAACCGGCCTTAAGAAGCACGCAGAGAACAGCGGCGCTTAGGATCCTGCAGGCTTACCGCACGGTTAGCACGAACGCAACTCTGGTACTGGCCTGGTTCCCCACCTTGGGACTTGATAGTGAATGCAAGGAAATTGATGTGGGAAGGAGGGTCTGAGTCCAACAAAGAAGCTGAGAGGGAAAAAACATAAGGTATGTGTCAAGAAGAATGGATGCCTTCCCCGCAGGCCTCATCGGGTTATTCACTTCGCCTGCTCATCCCGGAAATAAAGAAGTGAATTGACCGCCCGCGGGAGAAATGAACTTTATTCCTTACGCAGTGTTTCACTGGCCGCGGTGATTTTCAAAGTTATCTATTTCGTATAGGCAAAGCTTCCTTGGTAACCTGCGTGCACTGTGTGGACGGCAATCGACAATGACCCCGAGCCACCCCTCCTCGCAAAATGCAAGGGACTAGAGCAGGCAAAGACAACCGCCATAGCGCTGCTACGATTGAGATGGCCAGAGAAGCAGGAAAACAAGAGTCAGGACACCAGACCCGCCGAGAAGTACATGAGGATGTATGTGGAGTAACTTTGACTATGAGTTTCGGGAGTAACTATGATCTCTTTCCGGTGTTGGTCCGCCGGTGCGCGAGGTTACGCGTACTGCGGGGAGCTTCACGCGCCAATAGAAAATTGGTCAGACTGTATAAACTTCCAATAGTAACTTTCCCGAGGTGTACTTTTGTTGGCGCTGGAGCCATGGTATACGATATCAATTGAGTGGCAACGAATTTCATATCGTCATTTTTGTCATGGCCCATTCGAGGGTGTTAAGGGCTACTTTAAATGTACGGGAGAAGTGTGCTGCACACAAAACCCGGGCCGGTCGCCCCGGGCTTAGCAACCCGGTAGTACCGACTGGGACGCCTGCTGCCTTGGCTTAATAGACACAACGAGAGCGAGTTAGCCATATGAACGCAGACCTTCCCGGCGATAGGACCGTCTGGCGTGGAGGCTAAGCGAGAAAATGGTAACTGCGGTGATGAAAAAGAAGCGGAACTTGGCAGGGTACAGAAGAGAACGGGACAGCGCTTACGACATCAACAAATGACGTGGCTTTGTAATCAAACGAGTTCGCAGGTAGTGGGACAAGCTCGTCGGACTGGTGGGGGAACCCGTGAGTGACCTCGGCCAGATGATTCGTAGGCGCTCGCCACTTCTCATAATGGCCCATAGTACCGTTCTATGGATATCTGGGTCATTAGAGAGTGATGCTTAGGGGGGAGGTGTGGTTTAGTAAGTAGTCTTGGCGGACCAACATCCAACCGCCAGGGTCGAGTCCCACACTGCTCGAGAGGGGAAAATACTACTCCGTACTCGAAGCGTGCGCATAGGCCATTCACCCTCCAACAACAAAAATCGTTTTGTAAAGTTAGAAGTAAAAGGATGCTGATAAAATGATTTTGTGGATTCCTTTTAGTGTTGGTATATGTCTTTCAATAAATTGATTTAGCCAGGCTTGCCAAGAAGTCACGTTTAACGTGCGTACAAATCTGTGTCGGGACTGTGTCGTCTGAAGTTCAAAGACTTGTCGGTCATGCTTTTCGAGCCCGCCTCTCTAGCTTACTGCTTTATCAATATAGATTATCTAGTTCGTTGAAAATTGCAAAGGCGTCTCGACTCTAAGAAAGAGACAAGGTTTGTAATTCTTCAGACAATAGTCGCCCTATAGCTCCTATGTATTTTATCATAATACCTGATATTAAGCGATATCTGATTGCACACACGTTTTAAGGTTAGTGCCAGGACTACATTTTTACACGTTAGACAGTGTCAACCACAATCGAAATGTTGCAGTATATTGTAAATGTCGTGCTTGAAGCTGTTAATTAGCTTCGTTTTAGATTTAATGTTTTAGACATGTTTCAAAATGTGCACCTCTAAGATAATAATTAGTTGTGTGTGCTTCTAGAGTTAGGACTAGTGATATATCTGATTGAGTAGATCTTTATGCATGCATTCATCTCGACATGACCCTCCCAGAAAACCTTAATTTCTTCGCAATCACGGATTGGATCACCACAGCTTTGGCATCAAAGTGCATTTATCTGAACGTGTAGTTTTCAGCGCTGTAGATGCTCGTAGCGTTATAATTTTGATATGGTATCGTGGCGTAGACCCAGTGGTGGATAGTCATTTAAGACGTCAACTTGCCATGTGGCCGGTTTCAACCCGGCCCTGATGTTTGAGATTCACAATTTTACCCGGCACCCGGGAGTTTCGTCCGGAGTATCGTCCCAATCGGCCAATCAAATATCGAGCGCTATATTATTTTCCTCCACTTTCTTCTTCGTCAGGTCTTCCCACAAGCGGCGTTGCTCAATTCCCTTTAGGTTTCACAGGGGACTGTACTAGCCAACACGAGGACTGTTGCCGTGCTGACTGTTCCATTGACCACTGTGATATTCAAAGCGGCCACGCGTTGGGCTTTGCGAAGCGCTGCCCTTTTGCTGGCTGCGGACAGTACGGTTGATGGCCACACCGGAACTGTGAATATAGCTCAACCAACAGCATAATAAGGCGTTTTTGACTCCCATGGGCTGTAAGTGTTTGGTATCAGCCGGGCTATCTTGTGCGAGACGTAGACCCTATAGTATACTAAAATCTCCTGCGCGCAACTCCTAGCTGGCCACACATGTTCTGTTGCATGACTTCAAGATCATCAAGCGTTCCGTTGGGGCTCTCTATAGCATGACTAAAAACGACCAATCCCGTCCCTGCAAATGAATGCGAAAGATGATGTCTCACCTCTGTCCGCTATTCTGTAACGGTTAATTTATGGTGTTTTGAATTCTACAGTTGTTTTTGCGGTTGTCCGCTACCCATGTCGATAGACACAGTTCAGCCAGTTTGACTCGCGGGTGAGAAAGAGCCACTTTTCTTCTCGTCGCTATCTCGGCCTGCATAAAGTGAGATGCACGACTTCTGTTACAGTTCACTTCAATCACTTCTTGAAGGTGCGTCCACAGAGATTTGAAACTTAGCAGCCCGTTTATCAGAAATTGGGCAAAACGCCCACCGAATTAGGACTTTTGTTAGCCTCTTCACCTTCGTGGGGTCAGTGTGTTTTAACCAAGCCACGGCCGACTATCGATCAATAGAACCGCTTTTGAGGCTTCTCAACCACAAGCGACCCAGCACTATCTTGAATCTGCTTTAGCACTTGCTCAACATCTTTTCCTTCGGGCAAGTGCCTTGTACACCTCTGCGTAATGTTTGACAGAAGTCGGCAGGCCTTTATCGTGAGGTCTACCTCTAAAAATACACGAAGACACCTCTGCGGTTTCTGTAACTGTTATCGCCGCTGGCGATTGGGCGAGTATTGGATCCTCGTAACCTTACATGGTAGTCTGTCGGGTCGACCGTACTCCCGAGACGCTTGAGCATATCAGCGTAAGAGACACCTTTCTCCCTTTTGACTAAGAATCGAAGTACAACATGGTGTCCTTCTGGCTTGCCTCGTCTATTGTGTTGTGTCTCTCTTCCTGTTTCTTCTTCGTTGGTGGCAGCAATCTGGACGTTGTGCCTTTCAAGCACTCAAGGAGCGTACTGACCGCCCTGGCGTCTTTCTGGCCTTTTATCTAAAAAGAGTTAGGCTCTGTTTCGCGCTTTTTCTGAAGCTCTATTGCCTTTGCAACCGCTTTCCTAACCATCTCGTGCCCGTGCTCCCACTGCGTAGAGTCATTTGTTAGACGAATCGTCACTAGAACGCGTGCGGCGGGAAGCTTGCCATATAGAACGCATTTACGTCACTCCGTACACTAACTAAAATAGTCGACAGTTGCCAGGCCGGTGAACAGGAGGGAGTGGCTCAGATACACAAAACGGTCATATTGTTTCTGAATTTCCACCGAGGGCAGCGAAAACCGGTAAAAACCTCACTCAAATCTACGAAGACGTATTTGACACAACTTTGCGCTAAATTGCGCACGGCACAAACAATTATTTGAAAGAATGCCATGCAACTCTGAGCCTGAGAGGATGGGCAGAACCCGGTGTTAAAATGGGTTTGTGAGTTCCACACTACTCATTGCTAGCTGTCATGTTACATCTGTGCATCAAGCCTTCCTTTAAACTTTTCAAGTCAGGAAA
>QVRM01006608.1:0-81250 GCA_003439945.1 Dermanyssus gallinae | reverse complement strand
TTACGGAAACGTAGTTTAGATTATTTTAGCCCGAAGGAGCTACGTCCAACTCAACCTAGCTACCTAGAAAGGATTTATGCCGAATCAGCCGCGCCTCGCCGATAAACTCTGGCCATTATCCAGCGAACGAACACGCGAACAAGCGAGCGTGCCGTGTGTGATTTGTCGAAAATCACGTTATTTGACGGCGCTAGATTGTCGCTATTGTTGTTGTTGCTTTTGGTGTTGTTGTTGCTGCTGCTGCTGCCGCCGCCGCCGCTCGTATCATAATCATTGTCGTGATGGCCATAATGGCTTGCCACCCACCCGTCAGCTGAGTTCAACGCACTCTACCGCCGTCCTCACGTCTATTCTATGGACGATGAATGCAATGCAGAGTTTGATGACGATCTCGCTAAGGCAGCGTTGGTGCAATTCGACATTGGTGTAACCTTCATGAGTTACTGCCAGCCGTTGGCTAACCCAATTGAGTCAGCGCGTTCCTTAAAGCGCGAATTGAAATGGGCGTCACCTCGAATTCTTTTGGGCAATTTGGCACGGTGTCCCTATCGAGTGGCAGTCAAAACGAGCGCCTCGTCCATGACGTGAACTTTTCACACTACTAACTAGAAATCCTGGCTTATGAATTCACAATAACTAGAAATCCTGGCTTGATGGTCTGGAAATGTGTCGACCTTTCTTGCAATTAGCCATAACGATAATAACCTGTCTAATTTATAGCTTGGCCGGTTGTACGATGGTTTCTTGGGGACTTGCAAAATCCCGAGCCCAAATACACACTACAAAAGTTTTGGGTTCAAGCCTAACCGGCGAGACGATGTGGTGGAGATGTATGGCGACTCTGATGCTATGAGTCGTGGGTTTGATCCTGACAGGACGCATAGTGTAGAGTAGATGTCAAAGACTTCTTCCTTGTGTAACTCAATAATTCCAAATATGTTAGTTACGTTTAAATAGCCTAGCACACCTCAGGACAAGTAGTATTCGACACAGGCATTTTCTTGAAACCTTGATCATATGGGCTTTTATTCAAATAACATGGAATGGATCATCTACTTTCCTTAACGCCACCTGCTGTCCCTTTACCAGTGCATTGATGGACCAACGTGCAGTAAAGGTATCTCTGTCTATCTATGTTTCACCCGATCAATGGACTCTAATGGACTGAAACCACACCATGTGTCCTATGTCCAATACGAACGCAAGTGCTATCAAATAACTAATCTATCGTAAAACCTAGCGCAAACAATGAAAATGTAATTATTATTTTCGCCCCAGTGACGCTCACACGGATGTTTCAAAATAAAACCGACGATTTTTTAACAAACACAGCTAGACTAATAGTTTAAACTCCCGCAATCGTCACAATACGTGGCAGCGAAATTCTACGGATAATTCCTTGTGCCTCTAGCTATTAGAGTGTATCTGTTGGTGAAATCTCAGTTCTAGGCAGTATATATATATATATATATTTATGGCACCAAAAATGTATGGTGCACACTGGGCATCGTTGGTTAAGCCACGGTAGTGCAGAACTCTCGCAAACCCGCTAAAATCCAGTAGACCTATTTGCCGCTTGTCGGGGGTGGCCGTTTGCATATATACATATATATACACGTTTTATAATTTTTATAAACCATTTCGGTGACATTCCACAGCGCGCGTGTTTATTCTATATTTTCCTTTAAAAAACGTATCGCAGATGTATGCTTTCGAACTGACCAATGTTTACATATAGTGCTTCTTAACGCAAAGCAAACAGACAGAACCTGCGAAAAAAAGAAAACTGCATAAATTTACAGCAGCGCAAGCGGAATAAATATATGCTCATATAGATCTGATCGTTATTCAGTACCCGTCTAGGTCAATGCCACATAATTGAGTTTATTTATTGACTTCCTATATTCATATGTATTTATTAAATAGGACCAATAAGTGATTCTTGTTTTGCATTTCTAACGTGCATCTTCATACCTGTATCAGTTGTGTGTGCCATTGCGTGACAGTATTCAAACAATAGGGGCTCAGCTTAAACAGCCGACCCTGCAGTGATACTCCTGAGATACTTTTGTTAATGCTTCACATCTGTATGTACGTATATATATATATATATATATATATATATATATATATATATATGCCTTATAAAATAAAATTATATATATATATATATATATATATATATATATGTTACCCTGCCTCCATGATTTGATCGGCTGGTGATGTAGTATTGTTTTCATCCGGTGTATAATTACAATGTGAATAGCGCACCTGCCGACTCTACCTACTTTGACTTCGCCAACTTGACTTCACCACGGTCATGACGATATTGCGCAATAACCTAGCGTGGTAACCATCAAGCGTGATATGGCGATATATAGTTGGTCGCGTCATATGGCGATATATAGTTGGACGCAGGTCTGCAATAGCTTGTCGTAGTATTTAAACAATCACGGCTCAGCCCGTCGAGGCTGGCATCTAAAACTTCGTAATGGCGTACACAAGGCGTACCCGTTGTTGTGACGACTCGACGTCTTCTCGCATCAATCACTGCACCCCCCCCCCCTCCCCCGTACTTCGCTGTCCTTCTTCAGTGTTCCCCCGCTCAGTATAAAAAGAGCTCTTTCTTCACCTTCTGTGATCCCCAAGCTTTCGTCATCGTCAGAATTCTCGACTTGGAGACGGAGAATACTGGGGTCGCATATACGATTGAGGGAACAGAGCAGACGAAGGGGCGTTGCTGGCGCCACTGAGTACACCAAACAAATATCTCACAACGTGTCTGTTCAAAAACGACGGCGATGACGACGATTACAACGATGTCCCCGTGGGAAAATGCTTCTTTTTCGTGTGGTTAACAGCAACAATTCAAATTTGCCAGAATCGCATTGTGAGTTTCATTTTTCTAATGCTGCCCATCCTCTTTCCTTTCGTTTTTTATTTCCTTAGTGTTTGCTCTCTCTTTCTCTCTCTCGCTATGTTTGTACATGATGTTTCATATGAATTGAGAGTTTGGCCACTCCTTGTAACAACCCTTGGTTGCTACAAGCCTCACTGTCACGTGCTCCTCCATGGGTCCCGGATAAAATCGTGGAATGACCATCGTCGCAAACTGACGAATTACTGTCTTGCATGTTGCATGCAGCGATCAGCGTAGAACTTATACGCGCGGATAGACCCATCCGCAGAAATAACTGGTCGTCGACATCATCACCATCGTCATCATCATTACCATTAGTCAAGTAAATGCTGCAGAGTCTCTCGAACATTAACCTTCAAATCTTGACAAAGTGCTGCTCTCATACTTCTGCTGGTGCTGCTGCTGCAGCTGCGTCTGCCACCGTGGACGTCACCGCCCTTATGTCGCCCTTAATGTGGTCGCTTCGATTCGCTGTGGCGTCTGTTGCTCTTCGTTCTCGCTCTCATTGTGGCATTGACCGACCGCCCCCTTTTGCGTAGAATGAAGACTTCGGGGGCAAACTCAATCCTGTTAAGGTAAACCACAATGCTCGAGCGGAGGACATGCGACAACGCTTGCGTACTCGACTGTAGATTGCAGTTGCCACTGACGGTAGGTTTTGTTGTTCTTATTGTTGATGTTCTTGTTGTTCCTGTTGTTGTTGTTGTTGTTGTTGTTGTTGCTGTTATTGTTGTTGTGGCTACTAGTGGCGGCGGTACGGGTGTCATTATTGCAGCTGTTGAGAGTGTGGTTGAGGTCACAGCAGCTATGAAAGAAGCGGTACCAGCAGCAACATTAAGTCTTAGTCAATCAAAATAGCTGCCGCCTGACTCTAGCCAGGAGGAGATGAACAAAAAAAAACCGGCTTCGAACTTCAGCAATAGAAGTAGATCACTTTTCCAGGTTAACGGTGAAAGGTCACTCGGGTGAAGTGTCGCATAAGCGTCGTTTTGTGCCAATTAACCTTTGCCTACTGCCATGCCAACTCGGGTGAATGAATCGAAACTACTCCATGATTTCCACGTTTCGCGTGATTGATTATGTGTGTGGAAACGTTTTGAGCGATTATGTGCACTTGTCTGTTTGTTCCACCACGTTTCCTCTATCTCCCCCTCTCCCTCATCTCGCTCTCTCTATCGCTCTCTCTCTCTCTGATTCGATTTCTGGATTTCTTCGACGACTAATTAATTGATGGTAGACAGATATGATGGCAATCACTAGTACGATTGCTCCGTTACGGCGTACTGTTCGGGATGAGTGCTCTCGCAGCCCGTCCGCATCTTGCGCGCCTTAACCGTTTCCGGCGACGTCGCTCGCCGGTCATAGGCAAGGCCCATCCACGCAAACAGGTCGATTATCGCCGTCGTCGCATTCAACGTGTACGGAACCTCGGCGGCTTTGTAGTCCTGCACGACAGAAGAAAGAAAGAAAGGCAGCGGCGACACGGTCAATAAGCGGCGTTCATCGATCAATATCAGTGCCAGGTTTTAGAAACGTGTCAGCGTTTCTGCACTTAGAAAGCAAGCAACTCGAATAGCAGTCAACGGCAATCTTCTTCGTGCTTGTGTGCCCAAGTGTTACGGGTCTCACGACAATTATTATTATTATTAATATATTATTATTATTATTATTATTATTATTATTATTATTATTATTATTATTATTATTATTATTATTATTATTATTATTATTATTATTATTATTATTCAGAACACTTCTTGGGCACGCGCGTCAGCGCAGTTTGCGCGTGAACGAAAAGGTAGCGGTGGTGGTTAAGGAATAGTTAGGCGTTCATATGTGCAGAGATGATTGAAGCATGAGGAATAGTCGAGCATTAACCAACCTGAGGGAACGTGTGGTGGTAGTTGTGCCAGCCCTCGCCAATGGCGCCAATGGACACTCCCCAGTTCTCGACGGGGTTGATGTTCTTGTCATAAGGCTTCTCGCCCCACATATGTGCGGCCGAGTTCACTAGCCACGTAACGTTCAACGAAACACAGTATCTGCGAAAAGCAATCAACAACATCGTCAGTATCAGTCAATTGACGGCCAATGGGATTATTGACTACGCATGCACTTTGTCTATACACCATATAATGCGCATCACTATACGAATTTATCCCCCTCAGTTAGAAAGGTTACATTGCATCACGTTAGCTTGCTTACCGGTCGATGTCTGCTCAGTCTAATTATAACAGGTTGCAAGTTAGACGCTTTTCTATTTGCATCTTTTTGTTATATTAAATTAGGGTCGTTATTAGTTAGGGCTATTGCAGACTAGTTACAGACTAGTAGACAGGCCGAGCACAATCGTCTACCCTTTACCTTACGACCTGGACATGAGTTGAAAGTATACTAGTATCCTAGATTAACTAGTGTATCTTCTCTGTGTAGTAGTAGCATTGCTACAATAATACAGTGTCGAGCCCGGTGGCATGGTGCATTCGTCTGCGCCTCGCGACCGGAGGAGAAGACACATAGGTGCTGCGCGGGTTCGGGCCCCACCGTTGCACCGATTTGTATCGTTATGGGGGTCGTCCGTCTATGAAGCAATGCGAAAAGCAGTCCCATGGACGTTAAATCTGCTGGCTGAGAGTCAGCCCAGAAAGTACCATACTACAGTGTGAGTGCGCTGGGCCGCTGAGTAGTATGTCTGCGTGTCGGTGGTACTGAAGATGTACCCTGTCGCAACCTACCTCGTAAGCGAACACACGACGAACGCGTTGAGGAACGTCTCGCCCCACAACAGCATCGGCACGGCGGCCGGAAAGATGAAGCAGGCCAACAGTACCGACTTGAGGTAGTGCCGCTTCTGGAACACGACAACGGGATCATTGAGCAGGTCGGTGAGGTCGATCTTGCGTCCCTTCTCGATGACGTCGGGATGCTTCCGGCAGAGCAGCCACCCGATGTGCGAGAAGAAGAAACCGCGCTTGGCGTTGTGCGGGTCGGCGTTCGTCTCCGAGTACTTGTGGTGCGTTCGATGGTCGCGCGCCCACTCGAGAATGTGGTTCTAACAATCGTCGACAAGATTAGTTTGTGGTCAACAACCGAAATAGATACATGGATACGCACGGGAATGCACATATATCTATAATTGTGTATATATATATATATATATATATATATATATACAACGAAACGGCAAGGACTACAATCGACCATCAATGGTCAAGGTCATAGCGAGCGGAGTATGCGTATGATCCATTCTTGTCGATATACATACATTGACGTGACAGGGGTGATACAAATCGCATTGACTACGTCGTCCATTTAGATAAAAGCACGTTCGAATGCTACAGCGTAATGGCGGTTTGTTCGGCTATCGGCCGGGATTGGACTGCTAGAATTGCACTGCACTGTGCTTCTGTACCGCTGTAACTACTGAAGTGGAACTTCTCTAGGACGTGATCTTCGTATTCAAGTTTTGCCCTGTCCTATATAAAACAAGGATCAGTCCGTGTGGGGGCGGCAACAACCAGAGGACGTGTGATCATACATATATAATCAAAGAGAAAAACGTCATGAAAGCACACTCTGTGTACAGGTGGGTAACGGGTATTTTACCAACCTGGAAAGCCATGCTCTGTAAAAATGCCAGGAAGATGCGAAGTGGAAGTTTGGCTTTGTAGGTCCGGTGGGCCCAGAGGCGGTGGGCGCCCGCTGTGATGCCTAGGCATGACAGGAAATAGGTCACGTACGCTGCACGAAACAACATAAGGAGTAAACGCACATTTAGTCTCTATTCTTCTCTCCTTTTGTATATATATATGTATATATATATATATATATATATATATATATATATATATATAATATTATATTCAGATTACTGCAGCATTGACATATCGTGCGATATCGCGCGCCCGATTTTAGGCCACTGGCATATGACTTTTGCCGTAGCTATATATATATGTATATATATATATATATATATATTCCCAGATTATATCAGGTACATACACATATTTACTCTGGAGGTTGAATTTTATTCAGTATCCATTAACTTGGGCCCATTAATTTCCGAGCATTTTTTGCCTAGCCGCGTTTTGTAATTCCAAATTGCCGCAAAAGCCTGCTGGATAAGCTGCATGCAATAGTCTTCTTGCAGTTCCTGTTGACAAACACTAGGCGTAAAGACTAGGAGACGGAGGTTAGTTTCGAGTAAAAAACACGGCCATGGGGCACATAGGATGGATTGTCTAGAACCAATTTTAACCTCACAAAAATATCGTTCAAAGAATCGTTTTAATTCTAAGCGTACGTTAAGAATGTTATCGTTGTTCAACTCAAACAGCCAGACAAATCCCACGAAAATCTTATCACGGTTGGTCTGACGTCGGCCGTGTTTTGTGCCGCAGTGACAACAGCCTAAACCCTGGATATCTTGCCGCCAATCTACAACTCAGCTTGACTGTGTTCGCTTTGCTAATTATTAGCTATGTGCATACTAGCATTATCATGAGACGGAGCTGAGGTGGTGACCAGCGACGCTCTGTTGTTGTGGTTGTTGCTGTTGTTGTGGTTGTTGTTGCTATCGCTCTATTCGTAAAATTAACGTCTCGCCACACTGGCCACAGTCGCTGCAGCGTAGCATGAGCAGCAATGTACTCTTTGCCAATTCTAACTGCCGCCAGACGCTCTGCCGCCATAGGACACGACGGGTTTCGGTCTTGAAATCGGTCGCACGCGCGGCGTACAGCGTATAGAGCGTGTAATGTTGTCGATCATTTATCCTGTTTTTTTTTCTTCATTGGCATAAAAGTCTATCATTTGCCAAAAGGAAAGGGCGAACGAACGGGCCGACGCTAAATCTCGATGTTAAGTGAGCGCGTGTTCACGCCACTTGCACACACACACACTGCACAACAGGCATTCTCAACTCGTTACATTCTTTCAAGTCACCCTCCGTCACCGCCGCCTGGTTCGTCTCGTTCGAGTTGCATCTCTCGACGAGCCAGCAGCCAGCCGCCAGCTGGTCTCCAGTGTCAAAAGGGCCGGCGTGGCGGAGACCGGCAACGGAAACATTGAAATATTGCCGAGATAGCGGGACAGAGAGAGAGAGAGCCGAAAGATGGATAGAGAGATGCGAGAGAGAGAGAGAGAGAGAGGCGACAGATACGAAATAAAAGATAGTGGATGGATGACGCGTAGCGTGCGCCGGCAGACAATGCAAATCGCGGCACGCGGGGTCAGTGGAGACGAGACAAAGTCATATGCAACCTCGTCGCCGCAGGCGCGAGACGCGATATTGCGGCCGATATCGATTGTCTGGAGGTAGCGCAGCGCGTAGCGCGTAGGGAGAGATAGCGAGAGGAAGACTGGACAGCCGAGACTGGACAAGTGGAAAGAACGCCTTGTGGTCTTTCGATGTTAGACCAACTGGCGCCTCATTGTGAGGGTGAATTGCAGTGGTCAACGCCACGCAATGGAGAGCTAGAAGTACGGGGCCATATTCTATGTTCTATGCCTACTATTACTAGTCTTTTTTTCTACTATTACTACTACTACTACTACTATTACTACTACAGCAGCTAGATACGATGTGACACGACTGCTGCACGGTGGTCAAGTGCGACAGCCAGTATTCGGCCAGATAGATATGTAGAAGATCTACAGAGACAGATGACGATATCAACGTGGATTATGATGACGACGTGGCATTGTGGTGGTAGGGGTGATTATAATGATTATGGATCATAGGCCATGGCGATTCACGATCCATCCAGTAGACTCACCACCAACGGTGGTGGTGGTCAAGAAACTGATATAACTAGAATTATTACGATTATAGGCTAGGGGAGGCCGAGGGGGAGGGGGGGAAGGAGGGATTATATGCTTTGGGGGATTTTCCTATCCAGGTGGGTGACTGGTCCCTAACAGACACACGTATCACGCTCGATACGTTGTAGTGGTAGCAGGAGCCGACCTGTGATTGGTAACCATTCACAGGTAACTAAGATGGTATAGCTCGATGACCTCTCTCCCTCATGTCTACCCGCCATGTCTAACCCTGTCTCCCTACACTACAAGAACAACGCCCATTAAACAAACCGGCGATGGCAGAACGCATTATGCAATAATCGATCGAATTCCTCTTTCTACACACACACATATATATATATATATATATATAGGTCTGGAGCGGCCTCAGTAAGGCACTAATCGATGCTTTCTTGCCTCACGTATTGTTGACACGACAAATACGAACAATAACGGCTAACTGAAATAAGATGCCGTCGTTGTGATGGTAGAATTGTGTCGGCCCAACAATGGGGGGTATGCCATGCCTTCAGAATGGCATAAATATTTGTTTTTTTATGCCAACAATAATCAGTCGGAATGAACATCGAGACGGCTTTAACAAATAAATGTTATGACATCTTCATATATCGTTTCCTTGCTGTTTGTTTGGATTTATACCAGTAGATCTTCATCCTAGCGTCTAGACGTATCGTCATCACGCACAATTATCGGCAATGCAGAGCGCGGGAGATAGAGTATGCAAATTATATCAAAGTCAAACTAAGGCATGCATATTCACGCGTTTAAAATTACATACGAGTAAATAATTAAACACAGATATATATATAAATATATATATATATATATATATATATAAATGAATTGAGTGGCTGCGTTTCTTCGTTGAGCATAATTGTAAAACTATAACGTATATAACGTGAAAAACAAAAATTATCGTATGACAGAATCTCGATTTTTGATCTCAATTTGGCCAGGGAAACCCTCGCACTTTGCTAACGAAAAGCGATGCATGTGCGATGAGAAACACTTGTTCAACACAAATTAGTAATCTACTGTCACTCCTAAACAGGACACCTCGTATACAATTCCATCCCGTTACGAAAATACTCACTCTAGCGAAATCCACGGCGTCATCCTTCAAATCAAAAGGCCGAACTGGGTTTGGGCACCCTCTCTCTACACGTCTGTATACGCAAAGTCGGCGTCTGTTTGTTTAGGTTTGACTCAAGGTCAACAAGTTGCTGATCCTAAGACTTGATCTAAGTCAGTTCGAGCGGCAAGTTTTGCAATAGCTAGCCGTGGCTTCGCTGACCATCATCACATCAGCCGATGTTTGGCTCATCTCAGCAGCACAGAATCCAATTTCACACCTACGACGGCTCCAAAGGCCAAATGACGCGGCAAGATTGGATAGAGGACAATAAGGCCGGAAGAAAGTGAAGTGTAGACAAATTGGGATTCCGACGCTACCCATCATCATCATCATCATCATAGGCGCTGCTTCTATCGCTAACCGCCTACGCACCACTACGTGAACAGTGGACTTACTGGATGGATACACTTCAATTATCTCGCTGTTTCACGTTTGTGGCTTCGATACTCTTCGAATTTTTAGGAAACAAAATTCAGACATGAAGGTTACAGAAAGGTACGAAACTTCATGCGATCCAATAGATCAGATATAATTGCTGTTGTGCTGCAGCAGGAAACGCCTCAGCTGCTGAGGTTGTGTAGCAGCAGAGTGCTCGTGCGAAGCTTTTTTGTGACCGGCAACGATATAATACTATGGTACTTTGCCTCAGTTAACGTAACGAGATAACGGGCGAATTAGTTTGGTGTGGGTATTTATAGTTGGCGATGACCAGGCTTGCGTTTGCTATGAGCTCGTTGTTGTTGTTGCTGCTACTGCCGCTATATTTGTTGTTCTTGTGTTTGTTGTTGTTGCTTTTTTGTTGTCTAATTGTTCAGAATTTCTAAACAGCCATATCGGGACTGAGCTCGACTTTTGACTTGAACTCTAGACCGAAGTTGACGCGGTTGTTGTTGTTGTTGCTGCTGCTGTTGTTGTTGTTGTTGTTGTAGTTACCGTCACGACACGTCAAACTCGGTCTGACAAGAGGCATGGCTGTCAAAGCGAAGACGGTAGGGGCTATCGTGAATGGAGGCAGGGATCCACCGGCAGCGTGGTTACCCTTCTAGCTACGGGCTGCTGTTTCATGGAAAACAGTCTCTGAGAGCAGCGAGACAGAGAGAAAGAGAGATTATATTTTTCGTACTCAGGCGACGAGTGTCTGCGTCTAGCTATTGATTGATCTATATTCCCTATTTTTGCCGACGCTCAGTGCCGGATCGACCCCGGCACTGAGCATCTCATCATAAGAGTCCTTTCATAAGAAGCAAAACAAGTAGATGACGAGTAACAACAACAACAGCAACACCAACAGCACCGACTATTACGGCGACAGCAGCTATAACAACAAAAACAACAACAACAACAACAACAACAACAACAACAACAACAACAACAACAACAACAACAACAACGACGACGACGACGACTGGAGCCAGCCGCGCCACATTTTCGTCCGTACGCCAACAGCAACTATTCTCGGCTCGGCTATTAAAACAAGAGCAATCAGCAATAGTAAAAGCAGTGACGCTGCCGTTGTCAATGTAGCAGATTGTTAGACGCGTTAGAGCGTCAGTCGCGTGATTAAGCCTTGTTGGAGACTGTCGATCCGTTAGTTAGATTAGTTAGATATTCGTGTGATTGAATGATTGACTGATAGGACAGAATGATCAAGGACAAACAGGCAGACCGACCGACCGACCGACCGATAGACATGCAAACAGGACAAATGCATATATTGACAGAACATGTGAACAAACGTCCGAGACGGATAACCAGGCAGATTGTTGTTGTCGTCGTCGTCGTCGTCGTTGCCGTTACTATTGTTAAGTTTGTGCAGGAGCAACAACTCGATGGTCGCAGTCATCCACAGTGGACAAATCGACATAATCTCATCATAATAGCGCATACAGTGAGGGTGGACAATTATTATCCGGGAGAAACAAAAGCAGGCGCAACGCCGCCACCATGCGCAGCATTTGCTCGGATTGAACAACTAGTGAGTGGTAAGCGCCACCATAAGCCCAATAGCAAAAAAACAGCTGCGACCAAACTCAACACTTCAGAGGTCGGCGTTATGTTGGCGTCTGTAGCTGGTTTCATTGCTCTCCTAGGGGGTTGGTTCAGGTGCGGAGAGCACATCGAGCTCTCTTCTCGAAATTTCTAAGGTTCGCGCGTACTATCCGAATTAGCAATATTCAATTCTCTCTGCCTGTTTGCACACGTCACTAGTATATATATATATATATATATATATATATATATATATATATATATATATATATAGTGACATCATCCTGATGCTACTGCTCGCTTTCAGAATGTGCTGTTCTGAGGCTGTCTAACGTTAACACATTTACCACACTGGTGTTCTTCCCTCCTGTGTGTTAGATTAACGACATGACGGGTCCAGGCCGTTACAGTAATAGCTCGTTCTTCTTAACGCATCCCGAGTTCCACAAACTTTACTATTGAATACCGCAACTTTACTTTTGAATATTGAAGAATACTGCTAACAAGGCCCCGCAACTGCTACGAGCACTGGACGCACCATGACTACTAGCTGTTTTTTTTAATTTAGGGGTATTGTCATGCTCCAACGAGATTATACACCGAGAGAGCACTGTTGACGTAGATTCCGACACGTGTATTTTGTTTCTGCAACTGACTACGTCAAGCAAAGTATGCGTGTTCATAGTACACTCGAAATGAGATAGCTGGAATTCACGCGGTGGGCTCTATTTTTAGTCGACCTTATACGCAGCTCAAGTGGAGTGCAGAAGCCTTCATCCGCTTCCACCCAATCTACCTTCAAGAGGACCATAGTTGGAAAACACGAACCTTCAACTAACTCACCCCAAATGACGGTAAATAGTGCATTCATTTGTTAATTCAGGCCGCCGTCCAGTCGTAGCTATAATGCATTTTTTGACAAACACCTAGGGTACATTAAAAACAGTTTCGTATCTATCTCGCGCACTCTCTCCCCCGTTCGCGTTTACGACCACCAGCACCCGAATACCGACATTTCAGCGGAATCGAGCCGATCGTAATCCTACACATTTGACTATGTCAAGAATTGCTAAGCGTGCCGGCCTGTGGTGCCAATTCTGCATAGGATTAAATTCCTAGTAAGGCATTCAAAACGCGGCGATTCCCAGGCGGTCACCCGCTCGTATTTTGCTTTAAGGCTCCACCCGCATATATATATATATATATATATATATATGCGGGTGGAGCCTTAAAGCAATTCATATATATATATACATATGGATATATATATATATATATAAATATATATATATGGATTGGAATCTATCTGGCTTAGACACGACGACAATGTCACAGGTTGATAAAGGCTAATTAATTAGAGAGATATACACTTTGTTCGTTACCTCTACCGTTCGACCCGCCACTATAACTGTATAACTTTCGAGCGACTATTCCATCGAAGGGCCGCCAGAGTTTACTGACCGTAACGCTGGCATCGCTACTAGTGCAATAGAAGTGTTGGACTTGAATTTGGATAAATTATCCGCTAAGGTAGGAATACATCTGAATGCGAACTAATGAAATGTCTTACGTCCTTGGATGGTAACAAAACTTGGCAGCATAAGCGCTAACGACAACCGCGACTTTAGTAAGGCAGACTTTAGGTCAGGTAGATCAGTTCGGCGGCAGTTTAACTTGCCTCTCATGGGAGAAGAGATCATCCAGGGTCTGTTACACCAATACATAGATGACGCGACGATGCCGCGCACTGGACAGCCATATCGTGTAGGCGTTCGAGTTGCAATATGAAATTATATTTATTATGCCACTACCAACCTTAAGATCACACAATTCTTTCGGTCGATTGGAGCGCTCTCTGAAGACGGCCCGAGAAAAACCGATTAAGCATGGCTAGCCTAAGTATATGGCTAAGAGCGCTCTCTGAAACCGGCGCGAAGCAAACCGATTAAGCATGGCTAACCTAAGTATATGGATTCAGATGGATTTCAGATTAAGATTGACGCACATCATTTTGCTCTTCTGCTTAAGTTGGAAATATGAACCAACTCTTCCACCGCTGTTCTTTCCGCCCTCGAGCTGCAATACGTTCTGTACGCGCAACACCTATACAGAAGGAGACGTCTGGTGGAAGGCCGGTATACACCCTGATCACCTTAGATTTCATCTTAGATGTCTGGCCCTCGGTGCATCGAAGAGATGCTGCCTCACTCAGGCCAGAATTCCAAGCCCGCCGGGGATGGCCCGACGAGAAGGGTGCCCTAGCACAATTGTATAAAGACTCGTGTTTATGACGAAGAAAATAACTTAAGATTGTGGCGTGTGTTTGCAGTCAAATAAACGCCGCGAAGCACAGTGTAGTGGGCTGCGACTAAATCTACGACCTGGCCAAGCGGCCAACAACTTACCCCATGCGACGGTGTACCACATCGCCTGAGTGGCGAGCAGGTACAGGCCGTACACCGAGATGAGGTGCAGGTAGACCATGAGGACGATATTTCGCCATACGGGTCTGATTCGGTACTCGTCGGCCGAGCTGAATTTGGCGCCTCGGCTGCGGCTGCGGGCCAGCTGTAGCTCCTCCTTGGTGACCGATTGTGTGATCGACATTGTGAGGGCGTGATGAGGCGGTTCGTCCAGATATTCCGGCTTACGCTTCGAGGTTGCTAAACGTCACAGAAGTTCGACAGGAGTCACTCAGAGATCGTTACGCACGCCGAAGTCGATTGTCGATTGTCGCTGACGATGTCACGAAAACGAACAGGATGAAGACGAAGACACGATTTTAACGCTTCGAGTACAACTTCGACACCACTACCACCACCAACACTACCGGCTTACTACCGGCGCACCTGCCTAGGCGACCACTACCGCGGCAGAAATGGCGGAAAAAAAGTGACAAATGATGACGACGACAATGATGATGATGACACCTCCCACTCGACGACGCTGTTCAAGTGAACTGCAGGTAACTCGACTTTGCTGCTAGTGATGATTTCTGCTATCGTGCAGCAACGAACTGCTTTAACACAGACCGCCGTGCACGTGCACGTGCAGCAACGACAGCAACAACAACAACGTGTGCACGTGTGCACGCCCCTGCACGTGGCAAGCAGCACGTCGCCTGACGTCGAGCGAGCGAGAACGAACGAGGCACGCCGGCCGGAACGCCAACGATATATCGTTGCAGGCAGAAAGAAAGCTACGATCCGTCGACGTACGATCGACCAAGAACAATGATCGGGTTAGCAGCGAGTGTAACTGAGTAATGGTGGTGGTGCTCTGGTCTGTTGTCTCGTTGGTGTGGCAGTGGTAGCGGTCGTTGTCGTTGAACGCCGGCGCTGCACTGTTTTGTCGACAACCGATGCCGCCGCCGGTAAGCCGGAGTCGTCGTCGTTGTTGTTGTTGTTGTTGTTGTTGTTAGTACCGTTGTTGTCGGCGTTGTTGTTGTTGTTGTCGTCGTCGTCGTCGTCAGCGTCGTCAGCGCCCGGCTAGTTGATACTTGGAATCGGCGGCACTCTCCTCGAGGCTAGGTGTCTTTCTTCTTTCGCCTTCCGTTTGACGTGCTCTTTCCCTTTTCGGCGCTCGATTCTCAGCCAGGCAAAATTGCTTGTTGTGGTCAATCGGCCGGCTGGCTGGCCGGTCAGTCGAACTGCCTTACTGACTGTCGGTGGGTGAGTGGATGGTTGGTTTGGTGGGTTTGTGATTTGGTGGGTTTGTAGTTTGGTGGGTTAGTTGGTGTCGAGAGCAGCACCTGCTCCTCTAGCTCAGCGGACTCGGTTAGTGTGGGTTGATCGGCAGCCACGCTGCGTGCCGATGTCGTGACGATGGTGGTGGAAATAGCTGCTGCTGCTGCTGCTCCTGCTGCTGCTGTAGCTTCAGCAGTAACTACTACTCGCTGATAATGTGACAGCTACGCCGACCGATGCTGCTTTTGTATTTCGTGCCGTCAACGCAGTGTGAGCAGTACAGCCATAGCCACGCCGCCGCTGCCGCCGTCACCACCGCCGCCGCCAACAACAACAACAACAGCAACGACAACAACAACGCGAACCCTTCTTACTCTGGCAACAACGCTAACACCAGCGCCAACGTCAAGAAGGTTCAGCACGTCTGCGAGCCCGACCGCCCGCTCAGACTGTTCTAGCTTTTCTTGCCGCCCATTCGCCGGCGGCGGCGTGTCGATGATGATGACGACAACGACGACGACGAAAAAGAAGAAGACGTAGTCTATTGTTGTTGTTGTTGTTGTTGTTGGTGTTCTGGCGGCATCGGCGACGGCGGGCGCTGGCAGGTGGAATCTCGCCGCCGCCGCCGCAGCCGTTGTTGTTGTTGTTGTTGCCTACTGCTTCTGCTGCTGTTGTTGTTGTCGTTGTTGTTGCTGCTATTGCTACCACCTTTACTGCTCTTTTTGCGGCATAGCAACAATAGCAGCGGCTGAGGGAAAGAACGAACTTGACGGGAAGAGGGACAGAAAGAGACAGAGAGAGAGAGAGAAAAGCTCCCGGGGAGAGGGGGTGACGGTGGAAATGGCGCTCGCGTTCGTCGAGAACAACCACCCACCCCGCCCGAGACCGGAGAGGAGCCGAGCCGGGCCGGCTACAAGCCACGAAACAAAACGAAACACAACGACCCAGCGGTGGACAGCATGGCCAGCGGTCATTAGCCGGCTCGGTGTCGGCATCGGCAGTCGCGTTTGTCGTTTGTGGAATTGTCGCCACAGCCAGTTCGGATAGCCAGCCGGTCATAGTGGCCGACATGTTGTTGCCCGGTGGCGCCGGTGCTGAGGCAAACAAGGGCAAACGGCCGATCAAGCGAGCGCGGTTAATTGGACAGAGAAAGAGTCACGACTTCTTTTTCTGGTCGGTGTCGAAAGCTTTTCGGGCCTTTCGACCCTCAGCCAAGACGTCTCAGCTAACGTCTTAACGTCTATGGGACTGCTTTTCGCCTCACATAGATGTTCAAATCCACGTGGAATTTGTATTTATAGGGGTCCCTCATAGACAGACGGCCTCCCGTGAATTCAAGTCGCAAAAAGTGCAACGGTGGGACTCGAACCCGCGCACCTATGAGTCGCCTTCTCCGGTCAGTCGCCGATGGGCGCAGGCAAATGCACCACGCCACCGGGCTCGACCCGATCAGTGTCTGCCTGACTTGTGTCTCTTCTTGCTGCACGATCTCATCCGTTCTCTGGCGCGTTTCCGCACGTTCTTTGATTCTCTCCTACTTATCATTATACTTTTTGCCGTTATTTTGCAGTTCCTCCTTCTCTCTATCTGTATGTAATGCGCGCGCCGTCTCTCTCTTTCTCTCTCTCTCTCTGTCGGAGAAATTTTCTGGGGTGTTCTTGAATGTTACTCGCCTGGTGCAGAGCACTGTGTCTACTGTTTTCTCAGCTTCTCTCGTTTTCCCTTTACTTTGTTTTCCTCTTTCTCGCTCTCGCGTGCGCGTTTGCGACCCCCTTCGTTGGTTCTCGCTCGTCATGAGGGAACGAATTTGCATTAGTTGTAATCGGTCGCGGTCGCATACTGCTCGTGTTGGGGGGTGGTGGTCTTGATGGAGGTGAAGGTAACAGTTATAGTACACAGAGGCAGCTGCTGCGGCAACTGTAAAAGTAATAATACTATTACATATTAATTATTATTATTATTATTATTATTATTATTATTATTATTATTATTACTGCTACTACGAGTTGTAACTGGCGACCAAGGTGGCAAAAGCCATTGCCTTGCATTCATGGGAGGTTGTGGGTTCCTAAATTGGTTTTAATAGTTTCCAATTTAGACAAGGTAAAGGCCGGAGTGGACTTTAATCGGCCATGATCGGAAAAAAACAGGGAACATAGATGTCTCAATAAAAGGGGATTACATAAATGCGCCCCTTTCCCCTCTCAATTATATAATAACCATAGGCGGTTCTAGTAGTAGAGTGGTGGGGGGTTGCCATGATCAACAAGCTAGTCACCCAACCAATCTTACTGGTCCCACTGTAGCTGTTTGTCCTGCCGGCATTTACATCATCCTGGTTACCGTCATGAGTGTTGACGTTGTTGTTGATAATGAGGATGATGGAGTAGATGTAGTAGTAGTTGTAGTTGTTGTACTTGTTGTTGGTGTTGATGGTGTTGTTGTTGTACTTGTTGTTGGTGTTGTTGATGTTGTTGTTGATGTTGTTGTTGGTGTTGATGATGTTCTTGTTGCTATTGTAGATGCTATCATCACGATCATCGTCGCCATCATTATCATCATCAGCATCATCATGGTTGTTGTGCGGCCGCCGAGCTGTCTCAACGACGTCAATCCTTCTATTCGTATTGTCCCTCTGCCTGCCGTTCCAATCTTCCCGAATGCCGAGCCCTATTCCCTATGCCGAGCCCTATTCCCTATGCCGGCCTCCCTATGTCGCCTTTGTCGAAGGAGCGAGCCTGTCTCGAACGGTCGCGAACCCTTCTCTACTACCTCCACAACTACCTGCTCGCCAGCGAGCCATACCTGCTATGTAGCGCCTGCCCATTCGTTCGCCGTTGTTGCTGCTGTTGCTGCTAATGCTGGTGGTGGCGGCGGTAATGGCAGCAACGGTAGTGGTGTCGTTGTTGCTGTTTTCGTGGCTTATTCCTCTCGCTGCTGTGCGTTGCCACCGCTATCTGTCGAACGCATAGGATAGAATAGGATAGGCCGCCGGCCGTCCAATCGGCTCGTACGATTCTGATGAGGTGAGGAGTTGTCCTCGTTCTCGATCTTTCTCTCTCTCTCTCGTCTCTACTAAGTTACTATTATGTAGCAGTAGAAACAGCAGCAGCCGTTTGACTGCACAGTAACAGTGTGCCAGACCGGCAGACAAACAGACAGACAGATAAACGGACCCGAGGCAGCCGACGATAGACAAGACGTACGAGTATCAGCGAGAGAAACGAGCACAGATAATCGGCTAGCGAGACACAACAGCGAGAGAACACAAGCGAGAGAAACCGAGCAACCGAGCTGGAGATTGAAAGAGATTTTGGTTTTTCTTGACCACTGTTAACCAACCAACCAAGCAGCCAACCAACTAACCAGTCAGTTTGTCGTCAATGACTCATAAAGTCAAGTGGCGGCGTGGTCTAGGGGACACTAGTACGCTAGTGGCATGGTTGTCATCTACCGGTCCCCGGTTCGATCCCTGTTGTTGATCGAATTTTCTTTGAGCGATCCTCATTGAGATTAGATGATTAACCATACCGCTGAGTGTCAGCGGCCATACTGCCACAAAGACCGTTAGGGAAAACCCTAGATATCTTAACATGTCCGGCCCTCGGTGCTTTGAAGATATACCTCAGGTTGAGTTCCAAGCTCGTAGGGGACGGAGGATTCTAGAATTAAAAACAACCTCCTTAAAAAAAATTTAATTCTAGACTCATAAAGTCATAGGCGACAGACACTTCTGAAAGAGGTACCGCACCGCACCGGTCTGAATGTTGTTGCTGTTACTGCGACTGCTGCTGCTGCTGCTGATGATGATGATTATTAGTGGTGTTATGGTTGTTATGATGGCTGATGGTGGTCAAGGCGCTTGTGGAGATTTACCGCCACCACCAGCACCAGCATCACCACTGCCCTTGCTCTGCCTCTGCCACCGCAGTGGGTGTCTTTGTCCGTTGCTGACGATGCTGGACTGGACCGCGCGCTGCTGAGTTGGGAGAACGATGGCAGAAAGCTGCGTGAACCACGTCATTTCGTTTATCAAACACGTTGACATGCGATGGTGGTGGTGGTGGCGTGATGCTGCTCTCTCGTAGAATCACTGTGTGAGTGACTGAGAGACTGCCGAAAGCCGTCTCATCGAAACCTTTTCCACTAATATAGCAGCATTACAAACGAATCATTGTAAAAGTAATTCAATGAGAGTAATTATGATGCTATATAGAGCCCGTTAGTGCGGCGGCTTCTGCTAATGACGCACGCAGGCACCCATAAACACACACACACACCCATAAACACACAACACACACCCAGACAAACAACTTCTGTTTGTGATTTATGTCCCCCGCTCTCTCTCTTTATTTCCCTTCCTCTCTTTCTTTGTTTCGGCAGTTCGTTTTTGTTGACGTTGTGGTGGGTATGTCAGAGACCATTTTAGAGAGCCAAATCTAAACACCTTAGATCATATGGCTCAATCTAAAAGTCGGCGACTGCGGCAGCTACAGCAATAGCTCAACAGCGGTATAAACTATCAAGTTTGGTGCTGGCACGCTTTCAACGCTAGCGGAAGTTTGCTCTTTACAGTACAGAGTGTAGTATAGAAACTGGCCATTCTCCCCCTTTTTCTCCCTCCCTTGAGTATATATATATATATAGTGTGTACATATATAATGAATATATATATATATGAATGAATATATATATGAATGAATATATATATATATATATATATATATATATATATATATATATATATATATATATATATATATATATATATGCCCTATTTTTCTCCGTGTTGGATAATACAAACATACAATAAAATATAAAGACTTTAAGCTGCCCTTGCCAGTCCTGCTAGTGAGCTGACGGGCGTGGCTCTCACTTCCATGATATCCTGTAGTACATAATCACAATATTAACAAATCACTTACCACAGTATTAAGAAATAGCATCTGTCAATCGTCTTGAAGCCCTCAGTCCGACAGAGTATACGAATATGAAATCCATATCCACTATTTATCTATATATATCCTACCTAACTCGAGCAAGATGGCTTAGTGGCAAAAGCCTTTGTCTTGCATTCGGGAGGCCTGGGATCGAGACCCAGACCGGGCACTCCTAAATTGGTTTTCATGGTTCCCAATTATACAAGGGTAATGCCGAAGTGGACTAAAAAACGACTATGATCGAAAAAAACGGGGAGCACAGATGTCTCAATAAAAATAGATGGCGCAATACCATCCAAACCCACATTAAGTTAAAAAAAAGTTACTCTCTTCCACTCGGAGTTTCTTAGTACCCCTGCGGTATAAATCTCTGGAGCAATATAAGCCCTTTTTCCTTATACTGCTCAATGAACTGGAGACACGCCGGGGTTTCTGGGAATATGAACTGTTGTTTAATCAGCACGACGATTAGGTGGGGCTGTACTAGCTAGCTAATAAAGAAGACGATCAAATACGAAACTTGGTAAGCCTAATTTTTATTACCCGTTTCGGATGGGCCGATTTGACGCGCATAAGTTCCCCTTGATCCTAGACACTTCATTTCGTGCGTAGGAATGGAATGCCGTACGAAGCAACTGGTGCTGTTTTCATATTACAAGAGGTTAGCGCTGTTTAGTGAGTAAAAGCATCAGCGGCCTCATAAGTAACGTTGATGCAACTATTGCCCATTCGCGCTTTTTCTTCAGAGTTCGTAGAAACAGTCTTGATCAGTGTGGATCACCCCAGTGGTTGACTTGGGTACGTCAGGCGCAACGCCGTGACCGTGTGCACTGTAAGGACGACGAGCCACCAATTAGTGACTCTCCTCCCGTCTCCAATGACACAGGCCGTTCAGGTGAACGGAGTGTACAATGAATGAGCTGTAAAGCTAAGGACTCCCTTGAAGGGGTGTTCTGTTCCAATCCAAAAGTTGAAAAGGCTGCGTGGTGCAGCATTCAATATGTGAATCCGCTTTCCAAACTTTAACTCATGCCCGTATAGCAAATCACGTTTTGCTAGCCGGCCTGCGTATCTGCATTTCATAATTTTGGTCTTTCCCACATTGATCTCCCGACCTTGTTTACATGCGCTGTCAACGTAACCAGCAGCGCCTACTGGAGAGGTTCTAATCTGCTGCCGCTGTAGAGCTCTAGATCGTCCACGTACATAATGATCTTTACGGCCGGATGTCTGTTCTGTAAGCGGCTTGGATTATCTGTGATAAGCAGTGCACCAACCACACAGCGTTGAAGTTATCGTTCTGCGCGACCCCGGCTGCCTGTCGGTTCTATGCATGGGTGCTCTGCTGTCTAAAATTATTTGGCTGGCTTGCAGTTTTTCAACGAACTTTGACATGAGTTAACGTCATGAACTTTGTCATGAGTTAACGCCATGAACTTTGTCATGAGTTAACGCGCAACTCTGAGAGCTCAATCTCGGTTACCTTGAGCAGCGCCCGTACCCTTGATTCCGCGTGGAACGTGGCCCAAGGAAAGTCAACACATTCTATCGAAATGGACCTCTCCACGCCAATGCCCGTTTAATGTATGTGGACGAAAGAACTTTGAAATGAGAGACAAGATGCGGACAGTTCTTCGGTATGAATACATCTATTCAGGAAGGCCGTCTCGTGAGGCGCCACCCCTACTGCTGCCTGTTGCAGGAATCCGTTACCGATGCCGTTCGGGCGATGCTTTGTTGTGCCTCGGTAGTCGTATGGCCTCCGCCACTTTCTGCACGGTGAAGTATTTTTCCTCGAGCAGCTGTGGCAGCTCCATGGCATGTTCTCCTCTTCCGATCTGTGGGCGAGTGTGGGCATCGGCAGGGTTCTTGGTATCGTGTGCTATCGAATGAGAATGGTTCGGAAGTGGGCGTAGAGTCGTTTGTTGTTGTTGTCGTTGTTGTTGCTGTTGTTGTCGCCGTTGTTGTTGTCTACTGAACATGGCGACCGTAGGCTATTTGCCTGCACTTTACGAGCCATTGCGGAGCCATATGTATGGATTCTGCTGCGTCTTTTGGAACAGTTGTATCGTTTGCTGTTATGTGATCGTTATGTCGCTCGGCTTCACGTGGCGGTAGTCGTCCTCGATAGAAGGATCTCGATGCTGCGTATAGCGGCATCATCTCAGGTTTCAGGCAGGCCAACTTTTTTCCTGGTAGTGATAGGCTCTAGCCTGGCTGCATTTTAAGGTTCCACCATCTTCCGACGTCCCGCGTGCTGGATTCAGTTGTTTTCGATCAGCCATGAGGCTTATGGTAGCTTCTTGGAGGCGATCCCCTTTTGGGAGACCTTGACACGAGTCTTCACCTCCGCTGACGTTTGTGACGCATGCGAAAGTGACACCCGTTCCTATACGTATGTCGGCTGTTAAATAAAATAATAGTAAATCGTTCTGAAATAAATTTTGTTAGCTCGGGCAGCAAGGCTACACGTCGTGCAGCATCATTTGAGCGCATTGGGGGGTATTTAAGGCCATGACTCCGTGAGCGCTAGAATTTCCACTGCATTCAGCGCCAATGTGAGCAGAAGTTTTAATGATCCTTTGGGGGGTCCTCGGGGCGTCTATTCTCAGTTTCTCGCTCCTTTGGCGTTCGGCTAAATTTAGCAGATCCGCTACAATTTTGTACAGACTGGGCTTCTTCCTTGGCCGCGGCGGACGTTCCGTAGTCCTTGCCTCTCCTGCGCAATAGTGGTTATGTTTCTGCCGTTTTAACGTAGTCCTGTGGTGCGTACGCTGTGTGGGACCTTGACTCCGTGCGCGTGGACGGGGGTTGTCGGTAGGGGACGATGTTGCATATATATATATATATATATGTATATATAAGTATATATATACTTATATATATATATATATATATATATATATACTATATATATATATATATATATATATATATACTTATAAATATATATATATATATATATATATATATATATATTATGCACAACAACAACAACGATTCAAAATAGAAATATCTACGCTTACGCAGCTTCTGGAAGTATCCTATAAGTGGGTTCTATTCATGAACGGAAACGTCCCCAGACATGCTGTCTTTTTCGACATATCTTATGCCCGTAATCACCGTTGACCGTCTGGTGGTCTGTTAGCAAAGATTAAAAATCTCGGCATTGGTGTCGACGTGCCTTAAACCGGAGCCACTTCAACCTAATCAATCGCACGTTCGTAGACGAGGTACGACCGCCTGTCTGTCAGCACACGTGGCCTGGTTTTTGAGAGCGCGACCTACAAACTGTTTTCGCTCTACCCACAAAATGTACGTGAATGACCTTAAGTTCCACATATAGGTTCACAACGAGGATGACACCTCCATGGAGCTCCAGATATGACTATCTACCGCGCGCTAGAACGAGCGGCATGCAATAAGAGATCCAAATTGAAAGACACGCTGTACTATCTGGTAATGATCAGGCCATTTCTCGAACATTTGTCCTTCGCCTTGTTTTTGGTACAGATTGAAGGTTTCGCACGCATACTACTGCCCAGACAGACTGCTATCTGCATCGTGTTTGGCCAATCTTATTATAAGTGTTTTTGCATACAGTTAGTGAGATACTATCTTAGATTAGAATAGGATCTCATCGCACCTAAGTAGACAGACACCATTGTGTTACAAAGACACCTCTCCGCTGCAGCGAGTCCAAGATCGGTCTCTGAAAAGGGATGCCAATCGCTGCAACGTTGCTAGAAATTTGATATCTAGTTCAATCATTGTTTTGATTTCCAGTGACAGGTGGTTTTGAGATTTTCCAACAAATCAGAGGTAGAGAACAATGAGATCAGCCAACTGAGAATAAATATATATATATATATATATATATATATATATTCTCAGTATATATATATGTGTGTGTCGCTTTAGTTATCTGATTATCGCGCTACATATATCTGTATCTAAGGAAAGAACATGAAGAAGTTTTGTTTATGTCCAAAAATAGCCCTAGCGTTAGTAGTAGTAGTAGTTAAAGAAAAAGAGTGGTGGGTTTCATGGTGCATATTGTCGCCATCAATTCTGCTCTAATAATAGTGCCTGTAGACATGTATATTGTTGTTGTTGTTGTTGTCGTTGTTGTTGTTGTTGTCGTCGTTTATTGCTGACGACACTGTCTGACAGCAACAGTAGACGGTGGACTGGCCGCTGCTCAACTACAACGGTGACGACGACAAGGAAACGAGGAGGCTCTGTAATACGGGCCGGCCGGTGGATTCATAAACGGGCCGGCGAACCAATGGACGGACAGAGAGACCGGCGGGCGGTCGGACACGGACCACTACTATTAGCTGATGATGCGGCCACGGCAGTCGACAAGGGCCTAGAGAGTCTAACGGGAGGGGGGGGCGGCGCCACCACCACCACGGGCGGTGGTCAGAATGGCAGAAAGGTTCACTGATGGAAGGCGACGGAATGGGAACGCCGGCTGGCTTGCTTGCTTGGCTGGTCAGTCAATGGCAATTGATTAACTAACTGACTGTCTGACTGGGTGGCTGGCGCGGTTCTCTGCACTGAGGCGACGCGATACGTTACTGTGTCTGTGTAGCTTGTTGTCGTTGTCGTTGTCGTCACTTACTTGTTGGACTCGATCGTTGCTCGATCGTTCGAGCAACCAATAATCGACCGACCAACTATCGACCGATAGATATACGCATGCGTCGATGCAGCCTTATACATGTATGTAGATGCAACTAGACATCGATGTAGATGCAACTAGACATCGATGTAGATGCAACTAGACATCGATGTAGATGCAACTAGACATCTATGTAGATGCAGCTAGACATCGATGTAGATGCAACCACCTCTACTACTACTACTACTACGACCACTACTCCTACTGCTGTGCTTCTAGTTGTAGTACGACGACTATGGTGGTTTAGTGGTGGAAGTGGACGTCGTCGGTTTTCCTGCCACCGCTTCCTGCCACACCACTACGCCAGGCAGTGGCGGCGTCAACAACAGTAACAATGTCGAGAGAGAACGGGGTGGACAACAACGACGAGGACGAAGAGTAGAGGAAAACAACGTCGATCATAGCAACAGCGTCGTTGGCTGTTGTTGTTGTGATTGTTGTTGTTGTGGTTGTGGTTGTTATTGTTGTTCTTGTTGTTGTCGTTGTCGTCGTTGTTGTTGTCGTTGTCGTCGTTGTTGTTGTCGTTGTCGTCGTTGTTGTTGTTGTCGTCGTCGTTGTTGTTGTTGTTGTTGTTGTTGTTGTTGTTGTTGTTGTTGTTGTTGTTGTTGTTGTTGTTGTTGTTGTTGTTGTTGTTGTTGTTGTTGTTGTTGTTGTTGTTGTTGTTGTTGTTGTTGTTGTTGTTATTGTTGTTGTTGTTGTTGTTGTTGTTGTTGTTGTTGTGGTTGTGGTTGTTATTGCTGTTGCGGTTGTTGTTGTAGTTGTGATTGTTGTTTTTGTGGTTGTTGTTGCTGTGGTTGTTTTTATTGTTGTTGTTTCTTATGATATACTTTTTATTTTCATTTTAGTTGCATTTAGTAGTATTTTTTTTTCAATTTAACGCTTACAATTGAACTTTATTTTCAATATAATACATTATGTTTATGTTACACGTATCACAATAGTATTGTCTTTTTTTTATTTAAACAGTTATTTATTATTAAACATTAATTTAAACATTTAATAGTATTGTCCTTTGTTATTCTTAAAGCCATCACTGCTGTTAGAGTTGGTGATGTTTGTCTAATGTTGCTCTCCTCTGCACTGTGGATGTTGACGTGATTAACGAGAAATACTTTTTGCTTGGTCACAATAGAGGGTCGTATGCATCTAGGAGAGAGGATGATGATACACTGGCAATCACTCATCACCAAACAGGCCAAATAAATTAAACCATTTACTTGCCTGTTTAGTGCGGCACGGCCATCGTACGGATCAACAACAACAAGAACAATATTGTGCGATTGGCCTCTACAATTTTGTTGAGCTGTTTTCTAGAAGCAAAAGGCTATCGTTAATTAAGGCTGGTCTGATCTGTTTTTCCTGATCGGTTTGTACGTATTTGGCTTACCAAAAAAGTCAAACGTTTTGGTCTATCGCGTCAAACGTAAACATGCAACGCACGCCACAGTAGTCTCAATATCTTCTATGCACTCCTGACCGTCAGCGATTCAGGTTCGATATGCATACGCGTACGTACAGGCGTCGTCATGTGGACTATGGGTCTCAGGCAGACTGATGGGCAAACACACAGCACCATGACAGAATACCCAAGATACGTATCGTTTGAAGGCGTTGGCAATTGATGATTGTTGTCACTGTCTTTCTCAATCGGTTGACTTCGATTCCGAACTCTAAACTACCTGCCATTTTAGAAAATTAACTCATAAAAGCACCCCTATGCCCAGCAACGCAACACGTCGCCGCAAATCGTTTGTTGTCGCAAGGATTTTGATGATTTGACGCAAAGATTTGTTCTCTTATTATCATCCGTCTATGATTCCTGCTTTCAAACAAAGTGTTTCAAATAATAGCCTTGTTAATTGTACAGATGTAACCCAACGGCGCTTAACTGCCGCCCAAAGTCTCAACCTTTACCAAAAATAATCACTTATCTATTTTTTGTTTGGAATGGTCCAGCAATCAATGTGTCTAGATATAGAAGATATAGAACAACTATAGAAAAATAACAGCTGATTACGAACGGTTGATTAAAAGGTGTCTTTATTAAGATTAGGTTCTGGGCAAAACAAAGGGCGTTTACCTCAGCAGCTTCCTAACAATATACACTACTACACTAGCGTGTTGTATCGCAAGATATAAAATGTGTCTACCCAAGGTACGGCGTTTCATATATATTTTTAAATCTCATTTTCTAGCATTCGTTACATTAAACTCAGTCCATTCCATAAGCTTTCCAATACGCTGTTGACCTACTGGACACGTATGTATGCCATGGAAGAAGCTGTTCCCTATCGGAATATCATGGTTTTGTTTGATTGGGCTGCGGGGCTGCACTACAGCACTGCCAGCCAAGAAAGCTATCATGAGGAAGCTTTAGGACCACGGATTAGTGTTAGATTACGAATTAATAGAAAGCTGTTTTTGCTATTTCTGAGTTATTTTCTCATCTCAAGGAGCATACTTTTCACAACACGTAACCGATCGTCTCTAGAAAAGCGGTAGGCTTATCGCGGTAGCCGGCATCAGAAACGGAACACGACTGTCCGTTCGAACGGCCATGATATTGATCACGCTTAAAGTGACATCTGAAACCAACCTGCGATATCCAAGAGACGTCGAAACATCTCAACACCTCGCATTCATAGCAGTTAGATAGGGTGAAACCAACATCCGTCGTATCTGCGCAGCAAACAAGTACACATGCTTGCCGATTCAGTCTAATTTATTGATGAGCTCGTGGGCCGCTACAAAAAGCCACAAAAAGCCGTCCTGGAAAGACACGTTCCGCCATGTGTATTCGAGAATAATGTATCTAATCCTCAGATAATTTTATTTGTTACCGGTATGACTAACCAGGTCTGGAAGTAATCTCTTCGTGCATGCTGGCATCTCGCCACTAGCTACAGTGTTCACATATTTGGTTACCGTTTCATATCGGTCTGCTGGGTTACATGAAACCAAAGACTGGACTGTGGATGCTGTCATTGTGACGGTTCGCGCCCCCCGTGTCACCTCAACCGTACTGAGTCTGTGTCGCTCTGTCAGCTCCAGCGAGAATACGCCTAACTTGAGCGTACTATGCGCATCATATGCGTATACTGTGTTCATTAATACATACCCAAACAGGGTGCATTTGACTTTTTCAAATCAATAAATAATAAGGTTCCCACGTCTGTGTTGTGGGTTACTGAACACAAACTGTCGAATTTACGACAGGCAAGCGGCTAACACATTTGATTGTAAGAAACGTGGGTTTCAATTACGTGGTTAACATTCATTTTACCAATTAAACTATATTCAAACAAGGTGAAGCAGATCAACAATATGACGATTTGAAGTCGAAACGAATGAGTGCATCGCATTTAATTGTAAAGGGCGCTTATCACTAAGTCTCTTTATCTTATCGTCAGTGAATCTGTGTTGTTCTGCACAGTCGCACTTTTCTCACTAAAAACCCTACAAAGATTCGTTGTATGATGAGCCGATAGATCATATGAATGGCGATCATGGCCAGTGCCACAATACTGACTAGTTCCGTTTTGCAACACGCAGCACTCGGAGCCTAGCCCAGAAATAGATTCATCGCCGCCATTACAAGAATTAAAGCAAAACACGTAACCTCGTGTTTGCTTTGTTCTTAGCTCCCCTTGGTTGGTTTGTTCTTCCCGCTTGTGTGAGATAGTCTAGTCTTCGTCTTCCTGGCGCGCGATTAATTGGTTAAAAGTGTAGACCAGTTAGGTTGTGCTATCTGTGTTTTTTTAGCGACTGTGACTCCTCTAGCCAATTACCAGTACGCATAACGTTAACCAGTATTGGAGACCGCTGTATTGTTGACGTTGGTATGCGGTTTGTCCTTCTTGTCTACTGTCTAAGAGTCGTCTATAGATCAAGCGCGATATGGCGTACTTAATAATTCGCGTATTTGTGAACCCGTCTCGAACTCAAACCGCTGACCTTGTCAGCTCAGACTGCCGAGCCGGTTATCAATGCCTCCTTGTTTGCATACCCCTGACTTGCCTATCTAAACATAGCAAGTTAAAATTATCAACGATATTAAATAGTTTACTGTCTCCAATCCTACCCCCGTCCGTTGCTTCTGAAACTCGCACTTATGTGCACCCTAGTGAAGGTCCGTTGTCTGCATGCCCTGTTTGCATGCGCATCATTATCCCCAGAGATATGGTCTTAAGCTGAGACCCTCAGTTTGGCTAAAAGCATCCAGTAGCGATCTCGGGGCACGTGTCGTTAACAACATGTTAGCGGGATTAAGCGATTTGTCATCTTCTTGCATACCGATTGAATGTACCAGAAAGTTCATGCGATATATGCTGACCTAAGATACTCACTCCTTGTGAGGAAAGGATAAAAGCTTCTTTATTTATTTAATTTATTGCAAAACGTTTGTGGGTGGCGTTTATGTAGCCACACGCCTTGGAATAATGTTACACTAACTCATTAGGTTGTTTGAACATTTGGCCCAAAACGCCACGCTTTTTTAAATTGACGCAATGCGGATTGTTTACATTCTTTAAACATAGACTCGTGCAAGACATGACCGACAGCGCCAAGTAAACAACTCAAACGCAGGATTCCAAGATTCTTTTTTAGAAATCCCTCTATCAATTTTGATATTTAAAATGCTATGGCTTTCCGGTAAGCAGTACATGACCTTGGGAAACACAAGGGACTTTTAGAGGTGAGGCAGACGTCAGAGCTCACTGGAATAAAGCACTGGAGAATAGTGGTAACAACTCGAGAGGAGGCCTCACTAAGATGTAAAGGTCGCTAATGTTTGCGGTTATATGAATTTCAAGATCACGTGTAAAACGTAGGGGCCGGATTTGGTTCAAAGGCAAGAACTTGAATCAGGTGGCTTACAATTATATTTTCAAACGTTCTGCACGGTGTGTGGAGCCTTTCGAATGAGGGCGGTGGTTCTCTACATTTGTTTTTGACCCTCGTATGTGAGCCCTTTTATATGATAATAGTACGATTTAGAAAATAGGGTATAGCATCGTCACTGTATGATTCCTGAAATATGATTCTCAAGGGCTCAGCCAATAAAATGAAAACGTCTTGACAAGATTAGAGAAATATTTTCTGGAATGTAATTACACATCGGCTTTGATAGATACGAGAGTAATATGAAGATTTCGAATCTCAAAATATAACCAGTTCGTCCGGGGAGAATTTGGCACAATTGTTGACGAAAATTATTGTCAAACTGGGAGCTCTCGTGTGCAAGAAGCTTGAGGCTTTTTCACGGATTAGGAACCTTCTCAATCAGGAACCATACTTTTCGGGCTGTCCTTCAGCCAACGTTTAACGTCCACGGTACTACTTTCGCGGATTGCTTCGTAAGGCTCAATCTACACCTGGCCGACTGGCAACTCGGCTTGAGTCTCCGCTTAGACATGGCGTTCTGGAAATTCGTTCTACAGCGGATCTGCCAGCTAGCTGCTCCGTTGCGTTGTTGCACGCCTCAGAGGGCACTGTCCGGCACATCAGCCCGCCCGGTGCCCTGCAGGCTCGCCAGGACGTCAATGAGCTTGCAGGACGTGATTCGAGGACTGAATTGGCACCTTACTTGATCACGAAAGCTTTCATCTGTGCATCGGTTTAGGAGTTGGACGCAAGGCTAACTAAAAGCACAGGCGGACGCACGGGCTTTTCTCCAGCCAGCAGATGCGAAGCATGGCAAAGCCGCCACAACGAAGTGATCAGATTTGAGCTCGGGCCTTCAGGTCAGATTTAATGCCGTGCATCTAAGAGCCATTCGGCCTCCTGAGAAGTGCCGGAAAGAGACTGGACGGTATTTACACTCATCCTGTTTGAAAGGTAAAAAACATTTATTTAAGATGCGGAAATCACCAAGACCTTCACCCTCTCGAACCTGGAGGCCGGTTATCCTCTACTGGCGCCACGACATGTAAGGCGGAGCGACTAAAAGTTAATAAATATACCCAGCTCGCCAACGAACTCATTTCGTGCCGCTAATATCCGAAATACTCGGGGGATACGGCCTTAGCTGTCCAGCGCGGCAATGCGGCAGCAACAATGGACACAATAAGGTGCCGCCTTAAGGATATGCTCGACTGGTAGCGCCTTTCACGGGCCTTTGTGTAGTGAGTTATTCATATATCCCTGTAACCCCACAATTAAGTAAAAACCATTGATAAATTATATTAGGTCACAAGTTTTTCGTGCAGATAAATATCTTTCTTCTGATTACGGCTGCCGTTTTATGGAAACCAGGGCTTTCGCAGATGTATATATATATATATATATATATATATATATAGTGCTTAATTTAAACTGGATCTCAATAATGCGGCCTATTTCTAAATTCAACAAAATTAAAATAGAGATTTTAACTTAGTTGTTATTTGTCCGTGCCGTAAACTACATCTCTAATAGATGTTTTGAATATTTAGTACAATTTACTGCATTTACTCTAATTACGGCTTTGATATAGGGCATAGCTCTCACTAATCAGTTTCCAAATATGCTTGTCGACGTTCGCGAATATCCGCCTCGGAAGAGAAACAACACAGTGAACAAATCAATGATGTCATGTCGATAATTGTTCGATACGTGTCGTAACCATGTCGGTCCCTAATAGCCAGTTAAATTAAAACACTAATGCACTGTAAAGGCAAAGCGATAAGGCCATTGTTGGAGAGTTTAATGACGCTCTGAATCTTGTGGGCTTGCTATCTCTTCTCGGCGATTCCCGTTCGTCTTGAAACGAAAGTGTACTGTGCTGCACGAAAGTGTACCTGCTTGATCCGCCTCTATCTATAAGCTATTTCGCCATATGTCGGCCTTTTTTCCAGCGGCAATTATAGCCACCATTTATTTCAACCTCATGACTCCGACAAACTACAAAGTCATTTTAAACTACGTAGCTTGTACTAACTAGGGCCAACGTGACCAGTGTTTAGTCGTTGACCATCACCAGTGTTCAATCGTTGACTTTGTTTGCCGTAAGTCGCTCAACCGCGCCCCATAAAACGTAATTGTGTTTAAAGCTGGGCTGTTAAGGGCGCCCACGAGTCCCCCTCGAAGAACAGGGTTTATGTTCTGCCAACAACGCATACAATAAAAAGCCAGTATGAGCGTGTGCACCGTCTCACTGAAACACGCATGCTCGATAGTTTGACAGAGTATCTGTGCACGGTTTTACCACAATTTGTAGAATGAGTTTTTTTTTTCTAACAAAAGTGTAGTGGCGCAATGCCTCTCTCAATAGGCACAATGCTCGGGACATGCATGTCGGCTGGACATTTGAAAAGTTCTCCCGTAACAGAGACGTTTTCTGGGTTTCGCGGGCAAGCCAGCGGCCGTTCTTGCAATTGATTATTGCATTTACGATGAATACCTTCTCATAAAGGAAAATTTTGTGGGCAACTATATGACGGTCTGCTACTCCATGCTTAGAAGAATTCATTGGAAAACCCAATAAGTTGTCTAGCTATGGGAAGGATTGTGATCGAGTCGATTTACGCGTCCAGGAATACTGCTAGCCGCGAATAGGGGAAGCTATACTCTGGGGCCTTGTTATCCGGATACGTTAAGCCGACACGTTTTGAATGCTAATGAGGTTGCGGGTCTTGGTCGTTCAAATTGCACGCATAAGCTTGCCCGTGTTAACACCGCTCAAGTCCGACCAGGTGGCCAGGACAGGATAGTCCCGGTAGCTAGAACGGATTTTCCTTGACGCCGGGCTCGACTGCGTCCACCATTAGGCTAGTTGCTTTCGCACTTGTTTTTGAAACAAAGATACCTCGAGTATTGTGCTAGTCAATGCTACATTTAACATGAACTACCAGGCAACCGAGCAAGATGGCTTAGTGGCAAAGCCTTTGCCTTGCATTCGGGAGGACTGGGTTCGAGACCGAGACGGGCCACTCCTAAATTGGTTTGCATGGTTTCCAATTTAGACAAGGTAAATGCCGGAGTGGATTAAAAGTAGCCATGACATGGAAAAACCGTACACGGGCCTTACGGAAAAAAAATCACATTGCCCAGAAAACGCTGCGGCTGGGCAAATGCCTCCACAGTGTTGGTTTCTATCGGCAACCTTCTATATACATTTCTGTTGACATTATATTATACTTATTTCAGAACAAAAAATTATTCATTATATTGACTATACTTACACAAATCATAAAAATGCACGCACGTTTGTCAGCGGGCTTGACAATGGAAAAGCCTTGTCTATTCTTCGTTCCTAGCCTTCGCCTAGGAAAAGCCGAAGCCAGACGGAAGCGGAAAGCGGAGCTAGTCACAGAGAATGAAATAAAAAAATTGACTAACTAAATTATAGTACTGTAGAGGTACTGGCTATCTGCATGGTGTCCTACTGCCAACGTTCATAGTGCCTCATATCGTCAGCCTACCCTGAGTTGCGGCACATGCGGCATACGGGGAAGTCAGTTTTACCATTGCGGTGTAGGTACTGCTGAAAGCAGGGATGTTAGCAGCTGCGCGAGTGGGTAGGTAAGCGAGCCGTGTTTGAGGCTGTACCGTTTTTGAGATCAGGGTGTTTTGATTTTGTCCAGTATCTAGGATGGCCCGGCTGGATTGTTTCTTTATTGTTGGCTCCAATTACTTAGGAAAAGTTAAGTAAAGTTTGGTTAGGTGAACGAGGTTAAAATTTATCATAACGTTAACTCATTTGACTTTCTCGAGGATCTTAGGTACTTTAACTGTGTTATTTTGGCACTTGGTAACGAAGATTTAGTAACTTAAATCGGCTCGATTCGCGGTTGCGACGTACCCCTTTGCCACTTGGGTGGAAAGTGTGCGTATGTGAAAAACCGCAAGCACAACAAAGAGAAGGTAGAAATAGGAAACGATCTTTTCATAGATGATGTGAGGCCGAAAAATCGCTCCGTGGCCATTCGTACTTCACCGGACTTACAGTATTCCGTGTTATCAATGCCAGGTTTGTCATTCCGGAAAGTACTCTCTTGGAAATGTTGTTCCAATACTGTAGAGCACTAGCACATAACGATGCTACGGTACAGAGTCACTTCAAATCTCATCTACGAGACCTTGTCCCCAGCAACGGCATTAGCGACATCTGCACAGCGGCGGATGATCGTACGCTCGCGAATAGAGAGGACAGGTAGTTCAACAAGTTCTTAAAATGAGCTTTTCAGAATTCGAATTTTGGCGCGCTTTCACCGCTATTGGAAACGGCAACTTTTCGAATGCTAGCAGTCAAAATATTATGGTGATTGGCCGTTGCGATTTCGTTTGATCGCTTTTCCCGTGCAACGTATCGGCGTGATTTGGAAAAATGGAGAAAAAAGAGTTTCGAGTGGTTATCAAGCATTTTTATTTCAAAGGTTGGAATGCGACCCAAGTGAAAACTGAGTTAGACGAGGTGTACGGTGACTCTGCGCCATGTTTTGCCACTGTTTCCAACTGGATTAATGAGTTAAAAAGAGGTCGCAGGAGCACCGAGGATGAACTACGTTCAGGACGCCCAAAAACGGCAACTGATGAGTAAAACGTGGAAAAAGTGCGGAAAATCGTTGCCGCAGATAAGCGAGTGAACATTAGGGAGATAGCGGAGGCCTTGGGGATCAGTTTGGGTAGTGTGCATTTCACCCTGCACGAAAACTTGAAGATGAAAAAGCTCAGAGCAAAATGGGTGCCGCATGCCAAAAAGACGCGCGTGTTTCCGCTTCACAGCGAAATTTGGCCAAGATGTCGAAAAATCCGTCGGATTTTTGACGCAGATTCGTGACCGTCGATGAAAGCTGGGTCCATCACTACACTCCCGAGACCCAAGAAGCATCTCGTCAATGGTGTGCACCTGGTGAAGGACCTCCGAAGAGGGTGCGGACAACGGCATCGGCCGGAAAGATGATGGCTACGGTTTTTTGGGACCAACGTGGAATAATTCTGGTCGACTACCTTGAGAGCGGTAAAACGATCACGGGAGAATATTATGCAAGACTGTTGGACTGCCTGAAGCAAGAACTCATCGTGAAACGGCCCGCTTTGCAGAAGAAGGTTGTCCTGTTTTACCAGGACAATGCTCCCGCACACAAGTCGCGGCAAGCAACGGCAAAACTGGCCCAACTGAGGTTCGAACTTATTGAACAACCTTCCTATTCTCCAGACCTGACCCCCTCTGATTATTTCCTCTTCGGACATTTGAAGAATAGTCTCGGTGGAAAGCGTTTTTCCAGCAATTAAGAGGTTAAGGCTGCTGTCAATGCCTATTTTTAGTCTAAAGACGCGGAATTCTACTCAAGAGGTATAAATGCTCTGAAATCTCGGTAGGAAAAGTGTATTGAGCTTCTCGGGGAGTATATCGAATAAGAAAAAATTAAAAACAAGATTTGGAAAATTCTTGGTTTTCATTTTAAGAACTTGTTGAACTACCTGTATGGTAGAGTATCTGCCTCTTTAGAGAAGGCTTGAATAACTTTGGGAGGAACCCCTTTTCTTTTGTACGCATTTATTAGGATAACTTGCGCTTGTTTCAGTGACCCTAAAAGCACACCACATACAAAAAGTCGGATTGATTTGTTGAACATACACGCTAAAGGAACTGCATGCTAAAAGACATGATAGTTTTTAGTGATTCGATGGCGCGTACAAGTTAGTTACAAGCTCAGTAAAAATGGGCATAACATAGACCAGAAAAAAAGTCAGCAAAAAATCTGCAATTTCCATCTGCTCAGTGTACTTGCGATCGTTCATCTTTGGCACCGCATTAGGTTGCTTCAACTTCGCCTCCGTTGTTTCTTCGATATTTTGTATGAGTCTAAACAAGGCCCCTGGCACTTTTTTAACATGTCAACCTCAGCTTGATAAAATAACGTGTTTGTCCTTTTGATCTGACTGATTGAGAACCGAGCAAGATGGCTTAGTGGCAAAGCCTTTGCCTTGCATTCGGGAGGACTGGGTTCGAGACCCAGACCGGCCACTCTTAAATTGGTTTGCATGGTTTCCAATTTAGACAAGGTAAATGCCAGAGTGGATTAAAATTAGCCATGACACGAAAAAACCGTACACGGGCAATTGCCTTACGAAAAATCTAAAAAAAAAATCTGCAAAAACTTTTGAGCCTATAATAATTTGTATTATCTGTCTCATAGCGGGCTGTCGGTTTTTTTGTGAAAGCTTACAGCTAATTGTGTGTTTGTTACCCAGCTGATAATTCCACAAGATATTCTCTATTCTTAGGGCTGGCACTGCTCGTGTTTTGACAGGAAAGCTTCCGTCAAAAAAAACTTGACATATAGTTGTGCGAAACACATAAAGAGAGTCGTCGCTTCCCGAAACACATCACTCTACGCTTTCCTGATAAGGCGAATCTGTAGTTATTAACAACGCTAAATTTGCGCCTTCTATGGATTGGCTGTGCGCGCAGAAGGTCGCCTAATGCAGTTGGCATATATAAACCTTAGCATAATGTCGGCAAATCGCGACGTTTTATTACCCCGTAATCGATATTTGTCATGTTCACATCCACTACACAGCAAGCGTGTTGATAACGCAAATGCTATTAATACGGTTGTTGTGTAGTGGATGCGTAATTTCATGTATTAGAGGCAGAGACGCACGGAGCCACGAAACAGATATCGATCGACATTTCAGTCTCGCGCTTGGATAGGCGCGGTCGTTGCCACTCGCCACTAAGTCATGCCTTAATGCCGAAATAATATCACAAACACCACCTACTTACTGTGTTGCTATAAACCGCATGTAGGGATATTCTTCGACGCTGAATCGAGATATTGCATACATGCATGATCTGCCACCCATTCGACGAGTTTGGCGCAGACTAATATGTGTGTATCCCGTTAGGGTTTAAGCAATTGGCCAGGCCAAAGTCACCGTTCAGACACTTTTATAAGCAAAGTATGTTCAAGCCTCTTGGGGCTTCCGGCCGTTCTCCCAGTGCGTTTGTATGTCAAACATTACTTCTTAATTGCTTTGGGGTAGCCAACTAATGAAGAAAATCTATTTGTCACGAACCAGAACGTCCTGATCATTTACATGTAAGATGATGAGAGCTGGCTAGCTGCTTGTGCTATCTCTTCTATTATTGTTCACATGCATTCATCTGGCGTTTGTGTTTCTGTGTGCGTGTTACTCATCATCCAAGTTATTTGTTGGTTTTCGCTGGTTGGTTCTTCTTCGCCGGAGTTAGCTGTTGCATTGTTTAAGTTTTCGATTACATTGTCGGCATCACTGTTCTCTTTTTGGTCTGTAAGTTCATTGTTGCTGTCATAGGTGGTGGTGGTGGGAGCAACTATAGTGTAAATTATTGTGGCCTCTGTTGCCTTAGATCGAGCAGAAGCTACGGGAAATGAGTAGATTTCCAATGTTATTTCGAGGAGACACACTTTAAAAAAGGTGCTAAGCGCACATCGTCCGCACATGACCAAAGGTTTTGCATCTAGAGCAGGACTCTGCGGTGCATTCTGCTTTGAGATTGTTATGCTTACGGCGCACTGAGTGCCCACAAACAGCGTTATCATTTGCCGGTGTGGTCTAGGTGGGTAGATAGTGCGCAGTATCTCCCGGGCTCCTTTGGTGGCCGATCGCAGCTTCGTCTCTTCGAAACATGCCAGGAGTGTGATCATATATGTAACGCATTAGAAAAAAATGAGACATTTTGGTGGCGCACTTGTTTTTTTTTTGCTTGGTCATTCCACGCTTTCATAAGCACTTTTAGTTTAAAAAAAAACACGTACAAATGCAACATTTTCGAGCAAAGCCTAGGAGGTTTCACAAAATAGCCAAAAGTAGAGTGAGATCCATTAGATCCTGGAAAGAATGCTTGGAAGAAGAATATACATCCAAAATCAATGCCGTCGTCAAAACATTTCCCCTGAACGCAGAAATCAGTTTGCGTAAGAGGATAAAACTTACCGGGGCCATTTCTGGCGAATATGGGGAGAAGAGGAAGAGCAAACTTTCGATGAATATTTTCTCAAGAGTCAAAAAAGTAATTGCTTGGCAATCAACGCTGGTTAATATCTTAACAGACAAAACCTTCACTTTCAATTTTGAGGCCCGGACCTTCGTGGGATGGACATTTTCAGACTTTCGCCACTCGGTCGTTTGTTGTCTTTGTCTGCTTAACCGCATTTAAAATCCAATTCTGTTTATTTCATTTAAATTAAGTATAATATACACATCATAAGGCTGTCTTCATATTCCGTTATCTGCTTCACGCTACCGCCGACAGAAGTAGTACAACAATTTATGCTCCAGTACTGCGCATTCGCTGCATAGTACTTGGTACACCTCTGCAGGCAAAACCGGGAGGTGCACAACTCGTGATCCTCGTGAAAGGCAGCGTTTGAACATACTAGGCAGTGATAACCGTGAACTAAGTACCTGGCGTATACATGGCGACTGTGTATAGTGTCTCTAGCGCCCAATCGACATCCACACCTGGATTCCATGCTTGGCGCAAGCGCCTAACGATGTTCTCCAGCAGGTCACCTGCGACTGCTGGAGGAAGTTTGGATGTCAGCGCTTATCCCGGAAACATTGACTACAGGCAACGTAGGTTAGTGGTTTCGGGGGGCGCTTCATCGAGAACATTGGAGCTTTTAACTTCACAATTGACAAGGTTGTGAGCCCGGTGGCGTGGTGCATTCGCCTGCGTCTCGCGATCCGAAAAGACACATAGGTGCGCGGGTTCGAGCCCCACCGTTGCACATTTGTTTTTATAGTGATCCGTCTATGAAGCAATGTGAAAAGCAGTCCCGTGAACGTGAAATCATGGCTAAGGTTCAGCCCGAAAAGTATTTTTTTGACAAGGTTGTGAAACAAAAGGTCGATGATGTCGCTTCCATTGTGACTTAAATATGCATAGTGTTCACGCGCGTTCGCGCAAATTTCAGACCAATATTTTAAATTACCATCTCGTCTTCATCATCGTTGGCCCCATAATCGTTCCTGACATTGAAGTCGCCGCCGACGATAGTTGGCATGATCAGGTTAATCCGTGAAAGACTAAAGCTTACCGCGTCAGCAACCTGCGCGGAAACGAATGTGCATAGGAAATCTCATTAGAAAATGCAATTCTTGAAACCAGAACCCATTTAAAATGTAACTTGATTGTGGCAGGTACTCAGTTTTGTTTAGTATGACAAGGTATACAAGCACGCCTGCGCAGATTACACTTTAAACAAATTAGACTGCTTCTAGACTTTTTTTTCGCCCAAAAAATTAACAGGTGGCACAGTCTTCTGGCCAAACGTGAAACTACGTATACTGAAGCCTCTTTACTTAGCCAACCAGTATCTTTCAGGGGGATCCTCAGGAGCAGTCTATTCCGTTTAACGTGTGTTCTGCAAAGGCGTGTTTTTTACCCTGTTACACGTAACAAAATTGAGTGACGTGCTGCGATCGAGTTAGGTTCTAAATGCAGTTCATCAGACCTGTCATTATATACATATGCGATATTATGTGAGCAATTATATATATATATATATATATGTTTTTTTTCTTTATGTATGTATATTCAGGTATATGTTCTTTATATATATATATACAAGTTTTCGAGAAGGAAAATCTTTAAGAGCGATATAAGGAATTGTAGATCTGGTTAAAGCAAATCGTTTTTCCAATGGAACATGGTCTTTGAGAAGACTTGTTTCGGAGTGAGAGTGAAAATACTACCATTTGTGACACTGGTGTTTTTGTCCGACATAGGAGCACAAAATGTGCAATTGCGAGACAACCAGTCGTCCTATACAGAAACTAAGCAACCGTCGTGTTCTTGAGTGAAATTCTGCTTCCTCCGAATAATATACAAGGGCGGCCAGAAGATGCGGCATGTTCGTTTAAAACAGAATTCGCAAAAAAACAAATTATTTCATTAGCTTTCACACCAAATACCTCAAAATCATTACCCTACGACCACTCACAGCGCTCAAAACACATTCAAGTAAACGCACATTTCATGACGATCATTTTTGTACTAAACTTATGGCAATGCGAGCTGTCGTATATATATAAATATATATATATATATATATATATATATATAACATTTTTTCACATTTATTTTGTTCGCAATGGAAAACAGAAAGATTTTTTTTTATTAGACAGAAAGATAACTAACGACGTTGTCGCTCACCGGACTGCGGACGATAACGGCTGCGATAGCGAGCTTGTATGTAAATCAGCGTCGACCCACAGACATCTCATATCGTAGCCGCATTGTCTCCTATTTCGCCCCTTCCTGCTGCAAGCAATCCTTTGCTTCTTCCTCCGGCCGCCCACCCGGCCGCTTCTTTAACGCCGGATGTTGTTGTGCCGTCTAACGGTTGGTGCTTGACCGTTGACTGCGTCTTTCTCTCGCCTTCTGTCCACAGACACAACATGCGTCTCTCTCACAAACGGCGGACGTCCGACAAAACCTCCAGCGGCCGCCACACTTGTTGTTGTTGTTGTCGTTGTTCCTGACGTTTGCAGTTGTTATTGCTGCGGCAGCTACTGTCGTTGCTACTGTTGCTAATCTTGTTTTCGTGCTCTTATGATGCACGTCATTGTTGTTATTGTTGTTTATTACTTTTACGCTTGCTATTGCTCATTCCCATTTCTACCACTGGGTTCACTTAGCATCGGTCCAAGATGATTGTGCGACAAAAACACGAACAAGGTACAGAGTTAAGGGTCTTAGGTTCGCCTAGACTCGAAGTCCTGGATTTCTCGGTTGGCTCAGCATTCATCTAAAATTATACTGTGTCTATTTATAGTGAATTCTTATCAGTTACGTACGTGACAAAGGTAATGTGCATGGGACCTCCACCGGTTTTAGACCAGCTTTGTGGCTTCTAATGCCATTTTGATGTCCGGTTGACTTGAGGGGATTGTAGCCTACGTAAACAGGCCTCGTCATAGCCGTCTAGACAACAAAACGAGATACCCTGCAAAGTAGAGAGACGAAAATAATTACGTAGGTCGTTCTGTAAGTATGTAGAAAAACAATACAATTACCTAATTCATACTAACTGAATAGTCGTAAATGTTTACAACAAAGTAATTTTGAATCTGCCACCATGATTGTAGTCGCAAAAGAAGATTTCATTTAATTCAATGCTATTATTATTATTATTATTCGCACCTTTCCATCCGGTGCGGCGGGAGTCCTCGACGGCCTCACGCTCATCTAAAATGCCTTCTCCCTGTCAACGGAGACCACAACGATGTGCTGGAAACACTCGCCAAGGTATGCGACATCATACGTAACGGGCAAGTTCCGGAGACTGTGAGAAACGTCATATATGGAGGGTGGCTTATTGCCCAGAAGAAGAAAACGGAGGATACCGACCCATAGCCATTGGCTGCACTCTGCGTAGACTGGCCGCAAAGACCCTGCTTCCCCAGGTCAATGTGAAAAACTACCTGCAGCCTCGGCAAATGGGGTACGCCACTCATAATGGTGCAGAAATAATTGCCCACACGGCTCGCACCTTCCTCGAAAGCAACGAGAAATGCTGCCTTCTAAAATTAGATTTTAAAAATGCGTTTAACTTAAACAAACGAGGACAACTTTTGGCAGAGGTTTCCAAGCACGCCCCGGCCCTCTATCCAATGATGCACCAGGCATATAGCAGGCCGACTCCTCTGATGTTCGGTGAAGTTGAAATCAGGTTGTCATCAGGTTGACATCAGCCGGTTGTCAGCAGGGAGACGTAGCGGCTCCTCTTGCGTTTAGCCTGCTGTTGTATCAGTACGTCAAACAGGTGACATCCAAGGTCCCTCTGTTTTACCTCGACGATGGGACCCTTCTTGACAACGATCCTTCGGCATTACTCAAAGACATCAAGGATCTCAGAGCGTTCGAGCAATGGAGCGGGCTGCAGCTTAACCCATCTAAATGCGAGTTATTCCTACAGGGTTCCGAGGACGAAGAGAGACAGCAGGTGCTTGCAGAATTTAACAGCAACCTTGTAAAGGACCGGTGTGAACTGGACCTGCTGGGTACGGCGGTCTTCCCCGAAATGATCGGCCCGGTACAAGCCTACTTTCTGCTCCGGCACGCAATGGGAGTACAAATGGTCCTGTATGTACTACGGAAATCACCTACCTTCCTTTTGCCGTCAGAAACTTTGGACCTCGACGACCAAGTGAGAAGAGCCTTGGAAAACATTCTTGACCTGACGCTCGATGATAAGGCATGGATGCAGGCAAGCCTATCGGTCCGGCTGGGTGGAATGGGCATTCGCTCGGCCACGGACCTTGCCCTGCCCGCTTTCCTTGCTTCGTCGCATAGCTGCGCGTCTGCAGTGGCCGCAACTACCGGCGGACTCATCAGCCACCAACAAGACGCCATTCGAATCTGGGACGCGCGTCAGTCTGGTCGTCCTTCTGAGGAACAGGTCACTAGGCAGAAGGGGTGGGACCAAATCGCCACTCAGACTACCCACTTAACTCTTCTCTCTGCCTGTGAGTTAGATATAGACGGCATTAGACTAAAAGCGATTTCATCCGACGCTGCCGGAGCGTGGCTTGACGTGTTTCCGTCCGAGCTAGTCGGCAGTAAGCTGGCTGATGACCACTTCCGTGCCGCCAGTGGCCTCAGACTTGGCATTGCCATGTTTGAGACAGAGGCATGCCCGTGTGGTGGAACGGTGGATGAACGTGGCCTGCACCGACTTAGTTGCACTAAGCTGGCTGGGCTTACGCAGGGCCGCCACGATGCCATTAATGACATCCTCGGGCGCGCTTTCAGACAAGCCGGCTACCGCGTCACACTGGAGCCTGGTGGACTATAGAGCGATGACAAGCGTCGACCGGACGGCCTTACCAGCCGAGACTGGGACCGCAATCGGCCGCTGGCATAGGACGTCACCGTCTCCGACACGTACGCTCTCGGCTATCGTGCACTAGCCAACGCGGGCGTCGGCAACATTATCCACCAACGGGAGATGCACAAACGGCGCCTATACGCGCATCTTCTTGAGGACCACGTTGTAATCGCGTTCGGCCTCGAGTCATCTGGCGTTTGGGGCAAGGATGCACTCAAACTGACAAAGGAGCTTGGGAAGAAGCTCTTCGAGGCCACAGCGGAGCCAAGATCGACCGCTTTCCTCCGACAGAGTGTGTCATTAGAATTACAGAAAGGCAACGCCAAGATGATGTTGAGTGGTCACCGACACTCAAGCAATAAGAATAATATAAGCAGTATTGTAGATATTATATAAGTAATATATTGATAATTGTGATACATGTACATATTGATAGAATAAACCCTTGTTCAAAAAAAAAATCATTATTATGTGTTAGGACAATACAATTGTGAGGTGTGAATGTGTATCCTCGTTATTTCATGGTTACCATCTAGCAATTCTCAGCCCATCGCACCTAATATCGACGCGGCATTTCCTCTGCAAACTGCCAGTGAAAGCAGCTGGTTCAGAAATTCGTCTTCGCGTATATCCCCGGTGTTTGCTCGTATTCGATCACCTAAGTCATTAATAAATTTCCTTGTACTTCTGCTGACCGGGCCCAATGTTTCCATTGCAATCGGCACGAAATTGTATCTAGACTCTAACTCTGTGTATTTACGCCACTTTTCTTTTTCTGCATGTTCGGCAACCCATCCCGCCTAAGTAAGGCGGTGCGGCCGTGCAGGACAAGGAAAGGCCGTGCGGCCGTGCGCGTCCCAAATTAGGCATTTGCCTTTTTTCCACGGCGAAATGGTCACACCGTCGGGCCTTTTATCGTCATGAAGTTCTAGCCTGGGTTCCAGCATGCTAGGTATTCCCGCTCTCCGGAGAGCTCTTTGAATTATTGCGTTTATTTCGGTGTGCCTAGGGGCCCGACCTTGGCTCTCGATGTAGCTCAATGGGTGGAGGTATATTATTATTATTATTATTAAATAAACCAAACATATAACAAAATAAATCGAACCCTTTTAACATAGTTAGACACTTTGCTGAAAAGGCGTCCGCCGAGTTCAAAGCACGCTGTTTTGAAGCTCGTCGTGTTCTAAGCCTAACAAAACGTCTTCCAACATCCGCCTCTTACACATCCTTGCTTGACCTTGATCAGAGCGCTCTACCTGTAATTAGACAGCACGCACATTGGAGCCTATTACGCCTAATAGCCCTTAATACTGTAAACATGCTTCGCGATGGTCGCCTAATACGACCTCAAGCCATAACAAAAGTGTCGCGACATTTAGAGTATTTGTTCCTGCTGGCATCATTCATCGATTATCGCTGACCATTAAGAGTGTTACTATTATTTATCTTTTTGCTTTTTGTTGTTTTGGCACTGCATACAAAGTACATTTGAGGGCCCTTAAATCGATTCTCCTTTCAATTGTCAAGTAGCCAATCTACAGTTTTAATGACTACCCCCGGATTACAAAAAGAGTGACGCAATTCTTTATACATTTCAAGACAAAGAGAAATTAAATTTCGTTTTTAAATAATGCATTTAAATGTATTTTATATTGCGTTATTAAAAAACGACATAATAATAAATATTATTCTGACATAGAACTGACTTTTTCGTTTTGACAGCCGTTTACGCTGCGATAATACTCGCCATTCACTGTAAAGTGAAAACAAATTCCGGGCATTGAAGCAGGCCGAAGGAGTATATATATATATATATATATAACCTTATCTGCCGGCGATTTATTTATTTTATTAACACCCGGGCTGTGTAAGTGTGTAATCTGCCGGTAATGATAAAGATAAGTATATCTACGTATTAAAGATATATTTTTATGTATACACTTCAAAACTCAAGGCGTGTTTTATCACAGGAATCGCATAATACAATGTTTGAGTTCTCATTAGAAACAATGTTCTAAGCGATTGCTGTCGAGCTGTGAACAGTCAAAAAATACATTTTGTCAGTCAAGAACTAGGCATATTAGCCGAAGTAACACAGCAAAAAAAGTACGTGTGTCTCAACCATGACGAAACGTCTCCCTTTCTACTTCTTTCGACAGACACAACATGCGTCTCTCTCACAAACGAAACAGGTCTGACAAGAGCTCCAGCGGCCGCGTTTGACCCGCTTGATGTTGTTGCTGCTGTTGTTGTTGTTGTTGTTGTTGCTGCTGTTGTTGCTGTTGTCGTCGCCGTTTGCTGTTGCTGCTGCTGCCGCAGCTACTGTCGTTGCTATTGCTGCTGATCTTGGTTTCGTAATCTTACGAAGCTCGTTATTGTTGTTATTGTTGAATGTAACTTTTATGCTTGCTATTGCTCATTCCCATATCTACCACTGGGTTCGCTTAGGATCGGTCCAAGGTGATTGTGCGACAAAGACACGAACGGTACAGGGTTAAGGGTCTTAGGTTCGCCTAGACTCGATGTCCTGGATTTCTCGGTTGGCTCAGCATTAATCTAAAATGATACTGTTTCTATTTATAGTGCATTTTTATCAGCTATGTACGTGACAGAGGGAATGTGCCTGAGACCCTTGGTCTTAGACCAACTTTAAGGCGTTTAATACCATTTTGGTGTCCGGTTGACTTGAGAGGATCGTGGTCTACGTAAACAGGCCTCGTCATAGCCGTCTAGACGACAAAACGAGATACCCTGCAAAGTAGAGAGACTAAAATAAGTACATAGGTCGTTCTACAAGTATGTAGAAAAAGCAATACAATTACTTTATTTTATACTAACTGGATAGTCGTAAACGTTTACAACAAATCAATTTTGGATCTACCACCATTATTGTAGGCGCAAAAGAAGATTTCTGTTATTATTATTATTATTATTATTATTATTATTATTATTATTATTATTATTATTATTAAATAAACCAAGCATATAACAAAATAAATCGAACCCTGTTAGCATAGTTAGACACTTTGCTAAAAACGCGTCCGCCGAGCCCGAAGCACGCTGTTTTGAAACTCGTCGTGTTCTTTTGATGACTACCCCTGCATTACAAAAAATAACGCAATACTTCATACATTTCAAGACAAAGCGAAATGGAAATATTTTTTTAAATAATGCACTCAAGTTTATTTTATAGTGAGTCTATTCTCACATGACAACAATCATATTCAAGATATTTTATTAATTAGTTTGTATTTTGCCATTATGTATGACATCGGAGGTGGTGATACTTTTTCGTTTTGACAGCCGTATATGAGATGCCCATTTTTTAGGACTTTTTACAAAATCAGGCCCAATTGTGTGAATGCACGCTTTAATGTGTTTCTTTAGAACCAGAGTTCACCCACACTGATACCCTCTAAATTTGGTCAAAGAAAATCGAGTTTACTGCTGCGAAAACACTCGCCATTCACTGTAAAGTGAGAACACATTTCGGGTATTGCTCTATACTGTCGGTCGCAGTAGTGGTCCTCTCTCATTTTTGCTTCTGCTCCGTAGTCTTCCACTTTTTGCTTATAGAACCTTAATTATCATAATAATAATAATAATCTGTACGAGTTATTTCATTAAGAAACGTTCTATTTGGGTTGTCGACAGTCTCCACTGGTTTTCCCTACTAAGATAGCGGATCGAAGAAGTATTATATATATATATATATATATACCTAATCTGCCGGTAATAATAAAAATAATTATATCTACGTATTAAATATATATTTATAAAAACACTTCAAAACTCAAGACGTGCTTTATTACAGGAACTGGATATTATATATATATATATATACGTATATATATATATATATATATATATATATATACATATACGTATATATATATATATATATATATATATATATATATATATATATATATATATATATATATATATATATATACGCTTGTGGTATTAACGTCTATCTTGTCGCCTTTTTAGGAACAACACAGGCGCCTGGTCGGCACCATCTTCGAGGATTCCTCAACGGATTTGAACAGGAAGGAAGTAGAGAGTAAGTTTGCTGTCATTTGTACAAATAATAAAAAATAGGTATATGTGTTGCAAAATAGAACTACCTAAAGAGAGATATGTACGCTTCAAAAGCAATTGTGTGAGAATAATATAGTTTATAAACGTAAAGTAAGGCTAACTTAACAAATTCGATGCCAATTCTACTGCGGGCAATGCACTGTGCACTATACCGAGAATCTAGTTAGTTAATTACTCGTTAACATTATAGCACAAAGGGAATGTCTAAACTCCAAGAACTTAGGAGCAAGCATCCCTCTCCTGCGGCTCACGTCACAGACCGCTTGATCAACTTTGAGCAACCGCCCTCGAAAGAATTTTTCACCATTCTGGCGCAGCTCATACTTAATGCGGTTCACTCATTCACACTGGCCTCTGGTCCTGGACTAGATGGATTACGCCCTTGACATCTGAGAGACATGCTAGACATATCCTCTTCCAAAAGACTGCTATCGGAACTGCGCTCCTTGACTAATTTGACCCTAAGTGGCAGGCTGTGAAGTTTTTGCCACTCAATCGTCTATGGGGCAGATCTGACAGCCCTAAAGAAAAAAGACGGTTCCAGACCGATAGCGGCCTTACGCACCGTAGGCGAATAGCCATCAATAGGACGGCAATCGTGAAGGCGGTGACACCTCACTAGGTTGACGTTTCGGTAAAAGGCGGAGCTAAAGCTGCAGCACACTCAACTCAGGCTTTCACATAGGCAGAGGGGTGCGCCCTACGCAGCATATGCTTGAGGTGTCAAGCGACCGCTCACATGATCCTAGATAATAATCCAGTCTCCGACAGAGACAGCACCTTCAGCAGTGTTTTCCTACGTTTTCCTAAGCAGTGTTTTCCTTCACCGCAGCTGGGCATCATGTTGGACAACACCTCCTTCCGCATAGTGGCCATCCTGACGATAAAAGCTCCCATATGTAAGCTAGACGAGTACAGGACGTGTGGAAAAACAGTACGCACTGCACCCAAGAGCCCTGGCAGGAGAAGATACTATTTCGTAAACTTGCCATGGATACGAGGGCCCGGTCAGCAAGAGCACAAATATCTTCATCAAAGAGCTATGTGTCAAAAATAGTGCTAACACGGATGACCACTGCGAGGGCGAGTTTCTACGTCAGCAGCTGTCGCTTGCAGTGTGTAGGGTAAACGCCGCCGCTATGATTGGCTCGATCGATTAAGGCGTGGGGTTCGGGGTGAGCCTAGGTGGGTACACGTTCGGGTCCTCCAATTGTAGGCATTCCCACGTGCAAGAGATGTGCACGTCGCGGCCAATAAATGTGGAAATACCGAGAGAAAACTCGGTGCTGCCAACTGTGGTGGCGCTCACTCGGCTACCGATAGCCGATGTGAAGTAAAACGGGTTTATATGAAGGCGGAGAGATAGTGCTTTACGCAAAGGTTTCTAACCGTTTTATGAATTTAATACATGATTTTCCCAGCTTTGGACAAACATCGGGCTCGATCACCACTAACAGGGAGGGGCAGAAATCATATGCCGACGAAGCCCGCCGGCCGACGACCGGTACCAGGCAAAAATGGTAAAACATTGTGTCACCTTCCGTCGCCTACCACAGAAGGAAATAGCGATTGAGCCCTCAAGTGGACATAGAAACGTCACTCGACAAAAACAACAATGGCCGCTGTCTTCTTAGATTTCAATAATCGTCGACAATATCTTAAAGATTTGAGAAATTGTGAAAGGTTTACTAAGTACCTGGTTAGAAGAAAATTTTGTGGTTGCGGAAGTGCTCGATTTTTTTAAAATATGAGCTTGAGAATGCACTTTTGATCTCAGCCATCCAAGGTTAAAGGATACCGACGCCCACCATATTTATCTTATTAATAGAAAACCGCTAATAAAAAAAGCGGAAGAGCATCATAACACTACGAATTTACCATGAGCTCCCAACCTTCAGCCCATATAAACTCCGATTAACCCCAACATGCGGTCACAACAGTCATCCTGCGAAATGTGCAGAAAGTCGCTAAAGTCACTCCGGGGCCTGCGTATGCATATGATACGCCTTCATCTTACAGATACCCGGTCTTCACTTAATCAATTTATAAGAGACTCGCCGTCGCCTGCGTCGCTCTCGGTTCAAGACGACCCGAGCAGGCCAAGTAAGACTACACGTGCCGGAACTCCTGCCACTGGTATGGCAAAGCTACAGGAATCCGTCACTTCTATCCTGGTGTGACAAACAACCACTCAACATATGGAGTACAACAAGAAGACCCACTGGGCCCCGTCTTTTTCAGCTTGGGGTCTCCAGATTAGTGGCACGAAGGAGAAGCCCGCTGAACATCTGGTATCTGGATGATGGTACAATAGGAGGATCGCTAGAAGTGGTGGCCGCTGACATACTCAAGGTAATGGAGTTTGCAAATGAAAAAGGGACAGTCCTCAATCTTTCCAAATGCAAGGCTATAACAGTTGGTGGGACACCAATCTACGAGACGAAGCATACAGAACCATTGCTGCCATTTTACCGGGCTGTAAGCGATTAACCCGGCCGAGTTAGAGGTTCTTGAGGCTCAACTTAGTACACAAAGTATTTTCAAGACCTTAAGAGATAAGCGCCGCGCGTTGCTACAAACACGACTTCGTCTGTTGACTATGCACTCACAAGCGGCACTATGCCTTTGGAGATATAGTTGGGGTTCCCCGAAATTCAACTACACACTGCGCACGTCACCGACAAGCCAATGTCCCGACGCCCGATGCAAGCGTATGACGTCCCTACGAGGGACATACTGAATGAAGTCCTTAACATTGACTTCACGGACAGTACGTCGCGAAGAGTAAGCCTCCTCATAAGAGAAAGTGAACTGGGTATTCGATCAGCAACAGAACTGGCCTCTATATATGTTACGCAGCGTCACTTTTCGAATTTGGCCAGTTGGCAGAGACGCTAGTTGACCCGAGTGCTCACCACCGACTCCACATAACTAAGTAGGAGGCAGAGTCACTGGTTAAACTGATCTACAGAAACATACAACGCAGAGTGTGCTCGACAACTGCAGATGCAAAGTCAAAGTCCGTGAGATCGAAAGCCTTGGGTCTCCCACAGAGAAAACGGTCTTCTTAGCCGCACGAGACGCCTTCAGCGGCGTTTTCGTCAGGGCTCTCCCGTCACCGCAGCTCGGTACTATGCTGGACAACATCTCATTCCGCATGGTGTCGGCTCCCAGAATCGGCGGGCCGATATGCGAACCACACATTTGCAAGTCCTGTGGAAAACCAGTAGAGAAGGATGGCCTTCACCCATTGATCTGCATCAAGGCCGGGCTCCTAGATACACAAAAAACGCAGTAATTCAAAGAGTTCTCCGGAGGGCGGGAATACCTAGCATGCTGGAACCTAGATTGGTACTCCATGACAATAAAAGGCCCGACGGTGTCACCATCCCGCCGTGGAAAAAAGGCAAATGCCTGGTTTGGGATGCGACAGTCTCCTGCACAGCTGCACCGCCTTATTTGTGCCACAGCGCCACCGAGGCGCGATGCGTTGCCGAACACGCAGAAAAAGAAAAGCGGCGTAAATGCACATAGTTAGAGCCAAAATATAATTTCGTGCCGATTGCAATGGAGACAATGGGCCCGGTTAGCAGAACTACAAGGACATTTATAAAAGACTTGAGTGATCGAATACAAGCAGGCGAGTCTGGGCTGAGAATAGCTAGGACGAAACTATGAAATAACGAGAATACACACATACACCTCACGGTTGTAGGCCACAAATAAAGCGAGATAGCTTTGAGCACACACAGGCGATAACCTTTTCCGCAAAATGCTTTTAATTGTTACAACTGTTGAAAATATGTAATTAAGGAAATGTTAAGTTCAATGAGAAATTACTGAATTTAAATCATTTGCCAATTGCTCATTTGTCGTTGCAAGACGGTCCCATTAAAAAATAAGAGAGCAACACTAGTAGCGATAAAACCGCACCACATCGGTGTAGCAGTTAAGGGCGGAGCGAAAGCGGCAGTTCACGCCGACCACCCGTTTGGATGTCGCCTACAATGGACACAGACGCTACTGAAAAGATCCTGAGGAAGGTCCAGCGGATCGAAGCCCTACGTATCATTCGGGGGTATTGCACCATCAGCACGGCGGCCTCGCTCGTGCTGGCGGAGACAGTGCCCTGGGATCTAAAGGCAGCCGAACGTCGACGCCTGTGGGTTAACCCAGATAGGGAGTTTGTACAAGAACGCGAGGTGACACTCAATTGGTGGCAGAAGGAATGGGATAGCATCCCAAACGGGCAACCAGGGGCGCTCGTGAGGAACCTCATTCCGAACATCCGCCAATGGATAAATCGTCCCGGGGGGTGCCTCACATACTACCTGACCCAGGTCCTTACGGGTCTCGGCGATTTCCAGGTGTATTTAAATCGGATAGGGAAGGCTGAGACAACGCACGTGTGACGAGGTGGACTCTCCGGAACATACAGTCTTGCGATGCGCCACATGGACTGGGACTAGACGAGGCTTTCCCAGAAAGGACACGCTAGGAGAGCTAGTCACGTACATGCTTAAGTCGGTCAAAAACTGGGAAAAAGCTACAAAGCCTATTAAACGGCAAAGGAAGAGGCAGGAAAAAGGAAAATGGTGGAAAACGTCCGAGAGTTGTTGCCAAGGCGCGACTCGACAAGCAGGACCTAACGATTTAAAACTTCCGAGACTTCCCCGCCGCCTGTGTATAGTTACTCTTCTGCGTTAAGGATCGCGCAGTTCGGACGGTCATCTTAAGTATATATTTTAAGTATATAGTACCATACACGTATTTAGGCACTGCCGTCTATATATGTAGGGTTTTAGTGGGTATTGCCTTAATCCTTTGGCTCGACTTTTGTCAAGCGCCAAGACTTGCCGTTAGGTGGCTGAGTCCCCATGAGGTGGCATGTTAGGGAGCTTACCAACTCCTGTCATGCTTTCTCTCAGTCGTACGTAAATGTATTTTAAACCCTAAACCTCCTCAAAATTGTTTTTATGCCGCCCGAGCTTACGCTGAAGGACCTGCGTGCGTAATGGTTAAGCTAGACCTCTGCAATGCGTGGCGGCGTGGTCTAGTGCGCTAGTCATGATTGTCATCTACTGGGATGTCGCCGGTTCGATTCCAGTTGTTGATCGAAGTTTCTTTGAACGATGCTTATTGAGAATAGATGATAAACTATACCACTAAGAGTCAGCGGCCATACTGTCACAAGGACTGTTGGGAAAACCCTAGACATCTCAACATGTGTAGCCCTCGTTACATTAAAGATATATCTGACAATGAGTTCCAAGTCCGTAGGAGACGGAGGATGGTCTAGAATGAAAAAGACCTTTGCAATGCATTCAATACAATCCAACGAGATCCTGCGGAAAGAAGAACAGCATGCTTCGGACCTAGTGCCCACTGGTCTTGCTAAGAGCAGAGAACCCCCACTGTTATCATGGGACCCGATAACGCATATTACTTCAAACATGGAGTTCATCAGAGAGACCTTTTATGTTCCGCGCTTATTAGCCTTAGTATTTTTTTTCTACGCTCTGACAACCACATCTTAGACGCTCGTAGTAGGCTAAGTTGCCTGTGGCACGATATCGTCTAAATGCACCTATCGTCATCGCGTTCTCGTACTGGAGTTATATAGGCTTTCCCAGCAGAGGTATGTAGCAGCAGGGAAATGACAACCACGTCCGACAAATACAACCAGCACGGCCAGGGCTCGAACTTGCGACTGTTTTGCTAACCATGGTTGCCATGGCAACGCCCCAATTTGAAACGGTGCATTTGCCGTCTAAGCCACCGCCGCTACTATTATCATTATTATTATTATTATTATTATTATATTATCATTTAGTTATAACAATTGTGAGGTATGAACGTTTAAGCCAATTTCATCCTTCATCTTTGATCGCTTGTTAATTTATGGCGCCTATGATGGAAGCCACGTTCCCGTTACAAACGGCCAAAGACATCATCTGTCTCAAAAACATGGCTTAACGGGTGTACACCGTCAGAGTCAACAGGTTGGCCGCATGACAGACATCGGAATGGCTGGAACACGGGGGCGCCTATCCGCTGAAGGGATATTGAGACGCTAGAAAGACGGCACGCTCTCTTGCCGATGTTAGGCTGCTCATTATATCTTGTGCGGACTTCCTCGTTTTGTGAGCGTCAAGAAAAATTTGACTCACGTGCTCTCTAAGGGGACCGGAATCGAGTTGACTCCTGACTGTGGTATCCGCCACTACTGTTACTTTTTTAGTTTAATCTTTGCTTTCTCGTCAATGTTATTATTATTATTGGAGCACTAGGCTTTGTTAGCACAGGCCAGAGTTGTTTGTAAAACGCGAGGCAAGACGAATATAAAAACGAAAGATACTTTACGATTTTATCTAGACCACAGCGTGAATTATACCTAATGTAAAGTCACTACAACAGAATATATATATATATATATATATATATATTTATATGCTACTCAGGCGGCTCTCCGGGTCGAAAATGTTCAAGAGTAATCATGTTACTAGCCACTTGTGTCTCAGGCAGTCGGGAGTTGGCTTAACTATTTGCATACGAGACGTCTTCAATTATGTACCGTTACTTGTTTTCCGTCTTTAGTATTATTCACGTTGTTCCATCGGTTGCCGTTGGAGAACGAGTACCCAATTGCGGCTTGCCGACGCCCTGTGGCCCTGAGTCGTTCTCAGCTCACCTTTTCACCGGAGTGGATCACCACGATCAGCCAAAGGTGTGCGTCGACGGAAAATAGTACGTATTTGCCCACCTGTTTTTGTTTCGCTTCTTTGTCGCCCTTATTGGGTATACAATCAAATGCATTTATAACGAATATATATATATAAGATGATCAACAGTAAACCAGGGGGTTCGCGCAACCCCCTTCCATTGTCCGAGAGAAATGGTTCAGGGAAGTAGACCCACACCACGAGGGCAGCGATTCACCTCGGGTCAGCCTCATAGAGTTCATAGAACGCATCGTCTTCAGTAAGCAAACCTGGAAACTGGAGGCAGCTATGGCAAAAGAGGTCCTCCAGAAGAAATACAAAAAGTACAAAAATAGACAGACACTGCTTCAACCCAAGAGCAGCCGTAAAGTGCAGCTCGAAGAAAACGGGCATGCAGGTGTTGGACAATTGCGGGAACCTGTGGACGACCCCAGCCAATCAGCCAGTTGAAAAGGCGCTCGCCACTTCTGGCAATCTTTTAAAAACAGTGTAAGAACAGTACCATTAGCCCATGGTACTGTTCTATGAAGATCTGGGCTATCAGCGAGTGAAGCTTAAGGGGATGCGTTTAGCGGGTATGGGTCTCAACGGAGTAGCATCCAACCGTTGGGGTCGAGTGCCACACTGCTTGAGATAGAACTCGTAGCGATAGTGCATAACTGCATTTAATACTGTAGTGTCCACCACCCCCATGACTGGCCGGCGACCGTTACGAGTTCGCCATCCTCTCGCTCAAGCAACACACGTCCTCTGCCTGGCTCGCACCAACGACTACTGAGTCATTTATTCTCATGCTTCCTTATATACTCACAGATTGCCCGCGCATTTAGTGACTTCCCGCGTCTTCGCTAGTAGGGTGGCGACATCTTCAATTTGGCGCCATGTATTTAGTTTACTTCGGCATTGCCGCCACCGGAGGCTGTCTATGTTAACGAACACTGCTATTCTACATTCTCCCCCCTTCATAAGCTTGCTTTGAATTTTGTCCCGTCTTTACTCACAAACTCCTGTAATTGGCTTGGTGCGCGTCTAACCCGCCGTGGACGTTCTTCATAGCGGTGCGCTGTGGTCTTATGTTCTTCATCTGGCGCACCCGGCGGCGGCTGGCCTCCGTATACTGACCCAGTCGCCGGGCACAACCGCACGAGCCTGGTTCCGACTGCCTTTATTCTTCCGTCTGCGTACTCCTTCGGTTCGTCCACTCGCGCTCGCTCATCCTCATGTGCATCCCCCGCCGCCTCCAGGGATTCGCTGCTGGTCCAACGATCCTAGCATTGCCGCTCCTCCACGCCGATCGCCTGTACATTCTGCCGCGTTCGTACACTTTCGGCCGAAACGGCCAAACTTGCCACACTTTCGGCACCGTGCTTGTTTTGCCGAGCACATTTCGGCCCCGTACTCGTGGCTTGTCCATCCACACGCTTGGCATCCACCCGCTCCGTGTTCTCGCCCTGCCGCCGACCTTTGTCCGGCATCCGACATGGCTTCCGTGACGTACCTCTCCACGTGTAGCGTGCCCGTCGAGGCCTGTTCGACTGCTCCGTACTCGTGGCTTTTCCATCCGTAAACCTGGCATCCACCCGCTCCGTGCACTTGCTCTGCCGCCGGCCCTTCAGCTTTCCGCTCCTCGTCACCTATCCGTACCGTCCTGCGATCCACCTGGCTTACGTGACGCATCCCTCCACGTGTAGCGCGGCCGTCACGGCCTGCTCGACTAGCAAGGCCTCCTAGAGGAAGAGCTTTTCTCTCACCTGTGGCATTGTTGCCCCCAGAATGGGCTGGCTCCTCAACACCAGGCCCCGAACGTCGAGCTTGCACCCCACCACCAGTCGCCGCAGCGCCGCTAGGTACTGTTGTCGTCACCGGCAACGGCTGTCGACTTCGTCGTCAGCAACGATTGCTCCCTTGTGTTCCTTGAACATCTTCGTTAGCTTCGTCACCATCCTGACGTAGTCGCCTCGCCGTCTTCCTCCGGCTCCGTGCCTGGTGCCATTCCCTCCACGGTGTTGTTGATAGGTCCATGGATGGCAGAATCGGAGGTGGGGTGGCAGACCTGTGGCATTGTTGCACTGTCTTTTCATTCTTCCGGACCCTGTCAGCTGCGCTAGTTGTAGTGTCCACCACCCCCATGACTGGCCGGCGACCGTTACGAGTTTGCCATTCTCTCGCTCAAGCAGCACACGTCCTCTGTTTGGCTCGCACCAACGACTTCTGACTCATTTATTTTTGTGCCTCCATATATACTCCCAGATAGCCCGCGCATTTAGTGACCTCCCGCGTCTTCGCTAGTGGGGTGGCGGCATCTTCTATTTGACGCCATGTATTTAGCTTGCTTCGGCATTGCCGCCACCCGACGCTGTCTATGCCCGCGCTGCTTAACGAACACTGCTATTCTACAAATACCTCCACCTCAAAAAAAAAATAAACCATAGCAATCTGCAGCACACAAGGGAGGTTCACATTACTGTCCCTCCTATATTTTGTTTGCTGAACGTTTTCAGTGTTGTTGGCAATGGTCTGAATAACGGTGGCCGTGGAATTAATATGGTGGTTCTCGATACAGTCAACCGGCACTTGCAGCGCGTGGTGCGATTTGACACATATCAAGAAGGTAAGAGTCGCTATCTGTCTATATACACGTACATGTTTATATGTATATATATATATATATATATATATATATATATATATATATATATATATATATATATATATATATATATAGGTGCTTCGCTGATTTGAATTGCAGCCTATAAAGTAAATCAGTTGTTTACCCTCCTCTGTGGAGGTCTCACTTCAATAATAAGAGTACGAGATTACTATTTCTGTGAAAGCCAATTGGCAGTGATTAATTGACTAATATATTCTGTCTCGATGTAATATATAGCTAGGCGAAGCGGTCTGTTACAAGGGTTGCAGCCTTGTGATAAAATTACGATCAGTAACTTCACTGTCCTTATATGATACTCGGTTTACTGTTGTTCTTTGGCTCTACCTTTCGACCTGTATTCATTAATTGAAAGCGAAGAAAATACAAACATACTTTTTTTAATGTGATATCTACTATATACAATACAATACAAATGTCTCCTTTATTTAAAAAGGGGTCGAACAAGATAAATGAATCGCCAACAAATGAGTGGTTAACGACTGCCACACTGGCAATCTCGGGCGGTTGAATGGAACCGCGACTCCGTAGGCTGTTTGATCGCACATGGTTGTGTCTATAACTAAGATTATTGCGTTTGAGATCCTTAAAAACGCGATAGTTAACACGACGCTGGTACTCCGCTACACTTGGGAGTACGACTCTGTCTCGCGTCAAGTTGCACCTTCTTGAAGCTCTCTTTAAAGACTGGCCCTGAATACGCTGCAGCAGACGCATATCCTTGTCGTAGAAAGGTGCCCACGCGTGAGCACAGTATGACCAATTTGGCACTACGAGAGCTTCATAGAGGCGCAGGTATTTGGAGGCATCTCATGATGAGAATACCCTCAGTATCAGATTGCTGAGTCGAGAGACAGCTTTTGGTGAGTCGGCAATATTTGCCCGAGACTTCATATGCCTATCGAACGTAACTCCTTGTGGGATGTTACCTCAGGTATAGGGAAATCTTTTAGTTGATACTTGAAGTTGTCAGGAGCTGTCTTCAGGACGGCGCACTTTGGAACAGAAATTACCATATCATTTAGCTCACACCAGATAGCAATAATATTAATGGCTGCTTAAATATTCAGGCGATCCTTGTGTCCTGCAGGATGCGTATTTGCTTTCGCATGTTTTAGTTATAAACGGATTAATCAACTTTCACCCTCATCTTGTATTCCTAACACAAAAGACACGGATGGCAGCTTTAGAGCTGCCAGATTTAAGCTCTTTTCATTGTTCTCTTTCTGTTCCTTAGCTGAAACAGTTCTACTGAACGGCTCCTATTTGCAATTTATAAAATCGTCGCTTATATGAATCATATTGCGCTTATGTAGTCAAGAAAGAAGAACCGAAAATCGGCGGGAATGTCACTTATCCTAGGTTCAAACGCATGAATTATTGATTAGAGACGGCTTGTTTAGGCAAGTATCGGTTGAACCTCCCACACAGTGCTATTCGCTTGTTCTTTCTGGGACGGTTTGCAGACTCATCTCTTCTCGAATCATTACTCCTGAACCTACGAGCCGGAGACATTGTCTTGCTGGTCACGTTTGACGAGCCAACGAAAAAGTACGTTCAACCATCTACAATAGCCGAATCAGTTATTTTTATAGATCTTCACTAAAGTGTTTAGATAATTATTAGAAATTACATAGTCATTAACGTCCCACAAAGTCGTAGTCGTTTTGGGTACGGCTTTTCCAGGAATTCCTGTTATCTCCTCTGTTATTCCTTTGGTCTTATACCTTGTTTTTGATGTAGATAGTTATCGCGCAGATCTATGATAATACGTCACGCACATCTCGTATTTCCAGAGCCTCTAGAACCCACAAATTAAAGTCCCACATAGCACAATTTAAAAAAAAAATCTAAGTCAAGGAGTTGTCGGTCGTAAAGTTATTCGCGCAAACATATACTTTAGAATGTAGTGCCCTCGATTAGGCTCTAGCGTATATAAATTGTCACCCACTATTAATATCAATATAGGCACCCTTCATTTGTTCCATGGTTTCGAAGTTATGCCTAAGAAGTACCCAGCCTGGGCAAGGGGGGGGAGGAATACAGGTTCAATGGGTTCGTAAGTCCCACACTAATCACGCTATCTGCTTGTGACGTGTGTGCATCAAGCATTCCCAAAACCTCCTAAAATAAAAACAAAAACGCACACTAACACTAATATAGGCACCGACGATAGGTAACATCTCCTCAGGGCTCCAATTTATTTGTATTGCAAATTGTTGTATTGCCCACTTGCTGAGGGCTTCTATTTTTCTTAACCTCATAAGCCGCTACAGAACCACAGCCTTCTACGCAACCTTAAAGCATATGTATTTGTTTCCACAAACGACTTTCAGCTTAATCAGTAAACCGACTTTGCGGAACATAATCCATAAGACGTCATTATCGACGTAATAGATTATTCCCCTATGTGTTCAATGGAAGTTTCGTACAATGTCGCACGCACGCGGACGAGTGCCTCCACGCAATGCGTCCACCCACGGAAGCAGCGCATATCATTCGATTTTTTCAAGTTTATTTTTTACAGAGATTACTGATAAAATGAATGATGTACACCTGGCGTCGTTTTAAGCCACGGTAGTGTCGCGCTCACAAACCCACTAAAATCCAGCCGTCCTCTCTGCTCCTGGTCGACGGGTGGCCGCAGTACTATCTCTGTTCTCAAGATTACTTCACAATTTGATTAGAACTAAGACCATCGCTTTGTCGTCGGAAGCGAATGCGGTAGCCACGTGGCGCCGTCACCAATGGTAGAACTACCGCGAAGCCGGCTTACAGCCCTTTACACGTTCATCTTTATCTTTATCTAGCCCTGTCCACTAATCCGCTGAATACGATATGTTTTAATTCAGATATTCCAAAGTCTCGCTTGTCCGCTCCGTAAGCTGGTGTAGCACCTTGTGCTCGTGTCTGACGTCAACGTTAGCTACGCTATTCAGAGAAATTGACGCTCGCTCTGTTCCTTACAGGTTACCTTTGTTACTGTTGTTGCTGATGTAATTATGTTGTATCTTTGTTGATTTGAACGACCATTTCAGACTGTCGTCGGTGGCGAGGTTACTATTCCATGAGTTAGGATCTGCTTTGTCGCAGAACCTCCTTCACTACCGATCGTCATGGTATCTCGTCACCCAGAAAGGCATCGATGGGTTCACGCCGTATGAAGATGTTAGTGCTCGCTCACGATATTTATGTCCGGCAAGAAACTATGCTCTACAGCAGGCAAATATATATATATATATATATATATATATAATTGTTTGGGGGGGGGGGGTATTTATTAATTATTCTTACTATATATAATCGGTGTCTCCTTCTATGTATACATATATAGCAGAAGAAACGGATCAGTTATCTATAACATGTACTCGATAATGTCAATAATTTCTAGATGTTGTTCCCTATAGTAACCCAACCGGACAGCTTTACCGGTTTCACCGCAGTACGTACGGCACTTTCACCTTACAGAGCCCTTCCTCATCGTTTGCTAACATTAGTTCACCACTGTAGTTATTTTTGCTTTCCTGTTGAAACCCGCCTCTAATCTCTCTTTTTCTGACAATAACTCAGAATAAACAGCCACATTTTACATAAATATGTAAATAATGTACGATAATGTAATATTGCCATATTTTGCATACGGTTACATAAGAGTGCCAAATTTTACATAAGATTATGTACCAGTGCAACAGGTTACATAAATAGTGTTAACATAGTTTACTTTTTCTTTTCCTTGCCCCATAACGAGCCTCATCATGTTTATGTATTAATAAGACTTCTACGTATCTGCTTGATAGCTGAGATGTTCTCCAGGCGGTTATACTATCTACCATGAAAACTTAACTTGAATCACGCGTTTTGTGTCCGATTGGAGTAGAGAACCAAAATAGCATGTTTATCCCTTCTTGTTTTTCACTAATCCGCACTAGCTAGCCTACGGTGTTCTAGTTACAGCTCAAAGATGGTCGATGGACCGACTTCTAGAAAGGCAAAAAGTTTACTCATTCAAAGACAATTCATTTTGAGACATGATTTAGTGAGACGCACATTTGTATGGTCGCCCTCAAGTATTATTCATAGCTTTTCTAAATACATTGCATTAATTTTCCCTCAATGGGTATACAAAAGGTCGTTTGCACATTTTAATTGTAAGAAGTAGCGGCGTCTTAAACGGTCTCCACCATAACCGTTGTATTACTCTGACGCCAAGATGCCAAGGATGAGTCGACATTAAAAGGATGGTGGTTTTATTGGTAGGCTATGTGTCTTAAAATCTTGGTCAGAGTTAGAATCTCTTTGTAAATACCCTCGCCAACGAATGAAAAATAAGTTATGCTAAAATTAAGTTGTTCACTCTGTAACGAATTTACGACGGGGTAAAGCCGTCATCTAAAATTTCATTCATCTTCCTCTCGAAATGCATCGTATATGCTATGAACTACAACAGCATACTAGCTTCAGGCAATTATTTGGCTATCTTTGTCGGCAGCGGCTCTAAGCATAAAGTTTCAATCCAGTAACGGACCGACCGAATCAGTTTGCCGCGAAACTTACTACTTCAATTGAGTGATTGATTGACACGTGTCTCGAACATACTGTGCGCTTTTTCAGCTTCACACGGTCCTCTCGAAAGGGTGGCCCCCACCACACGATGTCCGGCTCTGTGTGCCGTTCAAGAGTGAGTACCATGAGCAATTATGACCCTATGAGCTCGGTCTTTTTTGTATTCGACTTGAGAAATGTTCTCAGACAAGGCGTATTTTTTGTATTCGCCCGCTGATAGGCAATTTTTAGATTAGATTTAAAATTAGCAGTTTTTCGACGTATTTCGAACTAAAGAATGAGCTAGATAATGACGCGAGCGACTAGAAACGCGGATACGGTGTCTTCTACGGAAAGCCAAACCAAGTCAAGGAAAATCAGATTGAATTAATCAAGGTGATCGTCATTTGTGATAATAGATCGTTGTTAGATAATGACGCGAGCGACTAGAAACGCGGATACGGTGTCTTCTACGGAAAGCCAAACCAATTCAAGGAAAATCAGATTGAATTAATCAAGGTGATCGTCATTTGTGATAATAGATCGTTGTTAGATAATAACGCGAGCGACTAGAAACGCGGATACGGTGTCTTCTACGGAAAGCCAAACCAAGTCAAGGAAAATCAGATTGAATTAATCAAGGTGATCGTCATTTGTGATAATACACATCATATTTATTCACCATAGTTATTGGTAGTAGGATTGAATTGATACACATGATTCACGAAACTATAACAAAATCTTGTTCACACGCGCCTGTAATGAATATGAGTCAATTGCCAGGCATGTTAGAACGTGATAGCGACATATGTTGCACTCACCACAAAACTTACACACACATTCATTTATATCATAACAATCACCCTTGAGGCACATATAGTGGTGATAACCGTGCCATGTTACCCTGCACAATAATGACCGGTTACTTTGAAAGGCTCGTTTCCACTTCTCTGAGCAAAAGGCAGGCCCATCTGTATAATTACACATAGCAAAGTTTACATTTCGATCCTCTCTGAATGTTCTGTACATTTCAAGTGTATTTGTACTGATCGGTAACTTGTCTAGCACTATATATTCTACCAGAGTGCGTTCTCCGCATAGTTCTAATGCCAGGGTAGCTGACGCGTTCTTAGGTAATCCTAGTACACGTTTCGCAAAACACGCCTTTACACGGTCCAAATTTTTGAGATCATGTAGTGTTAGGTGCGGCGCAATTACTGGAAGACAGTACTGGAGTATTGGGCTAATTTTCATCCTGAATATTTTCATTGCTGTGTCAAGATCTACATCTCGAATGTCTCCGAGTAGCACAATTGCGGCCATGGCCTTTGCTCGCAGTTCCTCGATGTGTCTAGTAAAAGTCAATCGCGGCGTCAGGGTGACGCCGAGATACGAGAAATGGTTGACCAGCTCAATGCAAGTACCGTTGATCTTGACGCGATGGTCGGCATTGGCATATGAGCCGCCGTGGCTGAAGCGAAGGATCTTAGTTTTAGAAATATTAATTGTCAGTCGGTTTTCCGCACACCATTTTGAGGTTTCATTTAAATAGAATCGTACGTGATCCCGGGATTTGGCTAAAATTACGAGGTCGTCCGCGTAAAAGGCATGCGGTGCTTTCATTGTGCGCAATAGGTCTGTTAAGCCAGAGATGTACAGTATAAAAAGAAATGGACTTGCAGAGTCGCCCTGCGTTACTCCAGTCTTTTGTGTAACAGGCTCGTCTACATAGTGATTTCCGTTTTTAATGGTTATAATATTGTGGCTCAGCATGTCTCGGATTAAATTGAATAGTTGGCCCTTAATATTGAACCTCTCTCGAAGAGTTTCAAGAAGGCGGTCCCTAGGCACACTGTCGAACGCGGTTTGGAAGTCGACAAATGCAGCGTACGTCATATTTTTGTTTCTTTGGCGTTCATTTACGTGGTCAATCACAAACTGTACCGCATCTGCTGTTGACTTCCCTGGTAGAAATCCGAACTGTTCACGGGGCAGATCGTTGGCCGTGCGTTCATACATCTTCTTTACTGTGAGCGATGTAAGCAGTTTGTATAGAACACTAGTTAAGGCAATTCCTCGATAGTTTTTTTGGATCAGTAGGATCCCCTTTCTTTTTGTAAATAGGCTGCATGAGTATTTTTCTCCACTCGTTAGGTATTCTGCCTTGTCGAGTGCATTTGTTAAAAAGCCTAGTCAGATAGGGACCTATAGTTTGCACGTTAGCTTTTAAATGTTCATATACAATAAAATCCGGCCCGGCTGATTTTCCATTTTGTCTCGATATAATTGCACTTATGACTTCATCCTCTGTAAATACAAGAGTTTCGTCTGAGTCATCTTCGGGTGGAAGTATAAAATCGTTTCCTAAAAGGTTTTTAAAATGTCTGATCCACTCGGTATCATTTATAATCGGGTTTCCTGGATCTATTCTACGTGGCAGGAGGAGCCAAGGTTTATTTACACTAAGTTGTATAAGATTTAGACGTTGCTGTTGTTCATAGTGCTGTTTTTTCTCTCGTATCATGTTTTTAAAAACTCGTCTCATTAGCGCTAGTTGGTAAAATCTATTTTGGCTATAATCTCTGTTGTTACAAATTGCATATTTTAAAACTTTACATTCGTGGTCGAACCAGGGTTTGTGCTTGTACCGTCTTTTTACTCTTGTAATCGATGATAAGTGTATAGCCCAGCGGAGGGTTCTCTCATTACAGTCTATGTCATCGAGGTCCTGCATTGATTGTAATGCTTGTATTAATATGTGGGAGTTTAGCGATCGACTTATTTTACAACTAGGTATTGAGGGCGCGATGGGTGCCTGGGCGCGAGATAAGTCGAATGTTACCTTACAGTGTTTGCGGAGAGCTGAGGGTAATGACCGAAGGTGATGAACTATGATTCCTGGCTGCAATGCTGACGACAGAACAATATCGACTGCGCTAGAGCCGTTCCAGCTCATGTATGTTACTTCTGTATGGTCATTTTCAATTTGCAGTCTTAAATCTTGCGTCCCTGCTATAAAGGCAGCTCGGCGGCTACATTGCTTTGTCAAGTCGCAATTGGCGTCTGTTCCAATTAAAATATGTTTTTCTGGCCTAGTACAAAGTTTAAGACACTCCCCAATATCTTCAATAATATCGGCTACTTGTCGTTCTGGGGGGCTATATGTACATATGAGATAGTAGTCTGTAATTTCTATTACAACGTGCCGAGCTGTGGCACGTAATAGCTGGGCCCATTCAGTAGCTCTTATTGCGATACATACACCCCACTTGGGTCTTCCTCTGCCAGGATTTTTCACAGCCAGACCATGAAATACTTTATGGTTAGGCAGGCAGATACGTGATCTGTCTGTTACAAATGTCTCTGTTAATAGCAGAATGTCGTAATCGTTAAATTCATCTTCCCCTGAGGTTTTCCATAGCGCTTCTAGCGATTCGACATTCCACAGAAGACATTTTGATCGCACGTCCGTTGACATGTGTCGATCTACGTTGTTGTGTGCAGGTTCAACGTCCAGTCATTTGGGCGTACTTGATATCGAGTTGTCGTCGTTTGGTCTGCTTCGTTTTTCGCCTCTGGTAGGCTGTTCACTCATCCCATAGATTCGGTATGGCTTTAGCTGTCCGCGGAAAGGGTGGAAACGGATACCGGCCGGCCACACGTTTGGGTCTAACAGGTCGTTGAATACGTCAGCTATCACTTGCACATGAAAGCTGTTGTAATATGCTTGATTCAGGCCTGTCAGCTTTGTTACTTTCACGTCGGCCTCCGTTCCCACAATTCGGGCGATGTACTCTTTGAGCACGTCGGCCGTATGCGATAGCTGTAACCGGCTAACGAAAAGCGATTTTGTTCTTGGTCTTTCTGGTACATCGTGATCTTCTACAGCTTTTAGATCTGTCATTTTGTTGGTGCCTTTGTTCACGTGCAATACTCGACCACGTTTTCCCACTGTCTGCCAGTTGTTGTTACCACGTTGTCGAGGACGTCCTTTTGGTGTATGCACGTTGCGGTGCTGGTCGGTTGAGTTAAAGCGGAGACGGCGCGGTGTGCTAGCAGCTGACAGTGGTGGTGCGTATATGTTATTACCGCTGGTCTGGAAATGTTGCCGCTCTTGTTGTCTTTGTTGTTGCTGCTGCTGCTGTTGTGATGACTGTTGATTTTGGTGCTTCTCAGCTGGTTTTGCAAGACCATTTATCACAGTGGTCTTTTTTGTGAGTTCGTCGATCTTTTTCTTTAATGATTGTAGCTCGGTTGCACAGGCACAGGGCTGTTTGGCCGTCGTGTTATTGGCGACAACAATGGACACTTCTTTCCAAAAACACGACTTGCAGCTAATAGAACACTTATCGGGTATCTGGAAGGCGCAATGAGAGTGTACTGGTTTGTTGCAGCCTTCGCAAATGGTCCGGTCCTTAACTTGCTGGAACTGACCCCCGCAGGTTGCACATGGAGGTCCTGGATTGATTTCGATGTCACCCCCTAAAAGTAGCAGGAGCACGATTGCCGAAGACCGCAGCAGCTCTCGCTTCAAGAGGCGAAGTTGAGGATGGTGCGTGTAGACGCCCGCCACGTTTTCCAGAATGGTTTTGGTACTTACTTGGACTCCAGGACAAATAAACGCTAGCAAAAACTGTCGACATTGCAGCGCTAGACGAAGCAAAAAAGCAACGTCAAACACTGCGTGAAGCACACACGTCTAGTTTTAAAAGCTTGCCTAAAGTAGTCTCGCAAGCTTCGAATATACTTATTTTGCGATGACACCTTTTTGCCTGGTTGCATAGAGCCATGTTTCATCACATGCTTAAAAAATATTCAATCGTTTATTGTCACCTTGGTTAGGTATTGCACATTACACATATATATTATAAGAAACAAAATTAATGAGAAAACAAATAAACGCTAGCAAAAACTGTCGACATTGCAGCGCTAGACGAAGCAAAAAAGCAACGTCAAACACTGCGTGAAGCACACACGTCTAGTTTTAAAAGCTTGCCTAAAGTAGTCTCGCAAGCTTCGAATATACTTATTTTGCGATGACACCTTTTTGCCTGGTTGCATAGAGCCATGTTTCATCACATGCTTAAAAAATATTCAATCGTTTATTGTCACCTTGGTTAGGTATTGCACATTACACATATATATTATAAGAACATTATATCCACAATCCATCCTATGAGATCATATTCAGACTTGTCATCGATGTCATTTTCGTACATTGACCAACGTGGTATCTTGAACATGATAAGCCACAATATTTGCACATACAAAGATCACTTAGGTCATGATATCCTTCTGTTCTACATATTGCATGGTGGAACCCGTGAACCGTATCTTACAACCGTATGACGAGTATTTCGGCACACCCCCTTCCACTCAGTGTTTGTCATTGCTCTTGTGTTATAAAAATCGGGATCAACGTCTGCCATCTTTTCATCATACAGCCTAATAAATTCACGATAGGCCGGCGTCTCTGGGAACTTAAACTGCGACTTTAACTGTTCGACAAACAGCGGAGTACCTGTAAGAAGATAGACCAAACGATTTCGCGTTGAGCAGTGCAGGCCCAAGACCCTTTTTAGAAATGCAGGTTTAGTACTATCTAACAACGCGAGGTGTGCTGTGCTCAGTTTCTCCCAGAGCAGTTCTATTCCATAAGATGCAGTTGGTGCTATTTTCATATTAAACAAAGCCAGTGCCGTGCTGAGTGACAGTTTTTGCGGCTGTGCTATCATTGTTGCGGCCACCAGTGCCTTTGCTACTCGCTGTTCTATATGTACACCAAACGTTTTGCCACTGGGTGTCAGTGTCACGCCTAAGTATGTGAATCTATTAACTTAGCTCAAAACATGACCGTTTAGCCTTAAAGTGTCTCCTTCTGCTATTCTACCGCCACGTCTAAATTTCATCGCCTCAGTCTTTTGGGCGTTGATTTCCAGTCCAACGTCGGAAATATATGAAGAGAGGGTTGCCAATGCTTGTTGAAGGTGAAATCTACTCCGGCTGTAAATCACCAGGTCGTCCGCGTACATAATTATATCGACCGTGGGGTGTCGTTTCTTGATTTTGGGTGGCAGGTCCGCTATTAGAAGTGTAAACATCAGCGGGCTCAGATTGTCTCCTTGTGTGAACCCATTAGTTTGCACCAGTGGCGGATGCTCTTAAAAATATAAGATATGAAATCACTTTTCTGGACGAAATGAGAGTTCTTCACTCCCCATTATAAACATATTTTAATTGTCAGACAAAATGCGAATTACACAGGCCGTGAGACTTAAGAATCCTAAACAGTGCTGCAAAAATCCTTTAATGATTCGCGAGACTTTTTATAACTAATGCTGCGGATTTCTTATTATGGGTAACACATCTAATTTGACATATATTTAAAGCACGTTTAAACGTTTATCAATGTCATATTTCTTTCATTGTCGGATACATGCCTACTTGTTTTAAACAAGTGAACTTGTGTTCCAGCTATCTATGTAATATACCAAATAATTTGATGGTGAAATGATCGGTGGCAAATGTACAGGGCTCTCCTGCTGATTATCACTCTAATCCCGATTGAGTTATTTATGTTTCCTATACGGTCACAACCTGACCTTTTTACCGAAGCGCTTCCTGCGATGACTTCAGATGTTGGTGCGTAGTGGTGAGATGTATAATACCATAACCACAACCTTTATACGGGGGTGAAGCTCAAGCTGTCGTTTGTGTGTTGACTCGAATGCTAGGTTGACACATAGCGACGCACATACATGTCAGCGCTGAGGCCAACCTGCTAAGTGCTAAGTAATAGATGTCGAATGGAACCCACAATACTGCCGACAAAAAGAGACAACAAGTTCACAACAAGAACGACGCTCACAATTCTGCGCTAAGCAGCACAGCCGGTGTGCTTTTATTGCCATTGAAAGGTTTCAAAAAGTCATCTGTTGTTCCTGGTAAAGCTCTGACGGATTTTTGAGCGTTGTCGGTCGCGTTAATCATACAAGTATGCTTGCTCATTGACTCAAATGCGACCCCTGCATCCCAGCATCGTTATAACAACCGCCACAGTAACAACCGACGTTTAGCACTAATACAATACACTACACACTCTTTCTACTAGAGCTGCAAACAGATAGATAGACAGACACCCATAGGGTCGGTCACCGGTTTGTTCTGCCCATGCCTCGCGCACCAACAATAATGGCATGACTTACAACAATAATGGCGCAGCAACAATAATGGTACTTCTACCACTGCACGCATCTCCTCTCCTCCTCCTCTGCCTCCTCCTATCATTAATAGAACGCCGCAACAATCGGCCACAGGTCTAACCTGTGAAAGATTCGTTTGCCGTATGGCCTTTTAACGTACATGCAGTAGTGCGACGTCTGGCTGAAAACTATAAATAGATACATATCTATAAACATGGCTTGCATATATATGTATATATATATATATATATATATATATATATATATATACGCACGCGCATGTGCATTTCCGTAGTGTATAACTCCTAGCTAAAAATTGAGAAAAGGTAAAAACTGTTGCGGAAGCTCAGTTACGACGGACGACGATAAAGCGCGCCGTATCGTTCCGCTGGCCGCCTGGTTTGCGACTCCGAAAAGTCCGCTTTGCTCAGGCTTGCTTATCGTTCGCGCTACGGTCGCAGTCACACTTTCTTGTCTTGGCACGTTTCGTCGCTTCGAGAAGCAACGCAATGCGGACGCCGCGCCGTGACGACGGGGGCCGGTTCACCGCCGCCGGACGGATGTGATGTCCCGTCATAGACGCGTCGGCGTGACGCTCGCGTACTGCCGTTGCGGCGCTCGGTCACGTCGCCAACATTGTCGTCGTTGTCGCCGTCGTCGCTTAAATGACCGTTGTTGTGATCGTTGTTATTGCTGTTGTTGTTAATTTCGTCCCCGAAGAGGGATGACGACGACGAAGAAGCGGAGGACGACGTGGACATGGAGTAGCCCATCTGCGATTGGCCGCCGCCGGCGCCGCCGCCGCCGGCGCCGCCGCCGCTAGCGGCCGTCTCCGATAGTCAGGTGTCAGAGAGCAGCGACGTCTGCTCTTTGGGCGGGCGCACGTGCGTCTGGCGGAACTGCACGCGGAGAAACGTGAGCAGGCTGTCGATCGACTGCTTGACGGACAGCACCGACGAGCGTTCCATCGAGTTCCAGAGGAAGCCCATCAGCAGGCAGAAGCCGATGAGCAGGGTGAGCGCGATGCGAACGACGTGCAGCAACACGACATACGTGCCGTACACGTAGAAGTCGACCGGTATCGACAGCAGCAGCACGACGAACAGGAGGCAGCCGACGACGAAAAAGTACAGCCGACTCGAGCGCAGCGACTCGAGCGTGACGTCCATCAGCTGCGCGCAGTTCTCGAGACAGTCGATGCGCGACTGCAGCCGGTTGTCGTTGAGAAAGTTGACGTACACCATCGGGTCGGGCGATCCGAGGCGGTCGGCGTTGTCGCCGCCGCACACGGCGCGCTTCTCGACGCGCAGCACCGCCACGACGGGCTCGTGGTCGGACACGCTGACGCCCGACTGCGTCTTCCAGACGGGCGACGCGTAACGCTCGCACGCCACCCGCACGAGATCGGTGCCGCTCGCGTACATCACGTAGTCGATCCGCTGGCCCTGCGGGTTGGCCTTTAGGTCGGACTTCAGCGTGAACGAGTTGTGCGGGTGGCCGCACGTCGCGCCCACCACGCTGTCGCCGACGTAGCTGCGCTTCTCCTCGAACGCGTCGCGTAGCCGCGAGTTGTACAGAATGATCTGGTAGGGCAGGTCCGTCGGCTGCGTGTTGAAGTCGCCGGCGACGATCGCGTAGTCGCAGCTGCCGAGCATCGTGTGCGACACGAACTGCGAGAACTCGAACGCCTGCGCCACCCGGTGGTAGAGGTAGGCGTCCTTCAGCCGGTTGTACTCGGCGTGCAGATGTGTCACGTAGAGATTGGCGACCAGGTTGCCGTGCTGAACCTTCGCCATGCCGACGACCTGCCGACGTGCCCCAAGCCGACGCCGACGCCGCAGCCAGCATCACCACCACAACCACGACCGCATGTGCGAAACATACATAAACAGAACACATATGTATGTGAACAGGCCGATAGCCACACATACGTATGAATATACAGAGCTTCATTAGATTCAAGGCTTAATGAATCGCGGTACAATTCCCAATGGGTTGAACCCAATACCAACGAAATCCCGGTTAATAATATTCGTCTAATGACTGTGGTTGATGTGACTGGCCATAATAACTGGCCTTGCACATAATTAAACTTCACGCTTCTCATTCTTTTCTAGTGTATTATATGCTGGCATGTTGAGATGAGAATTTCAGTTGCTTGGCTGAAAAACCATACTGGATAAAGAGGCATGAAGCTGAATAACAAATATCTTATTGTAAAACGACATCGAAACATCGCATACAATATCCGTACCTTTCCGCCGAACCAGTCGCCATGGTAGAACTTGTGCGCGTATCCGTTGAGGTTGTATTTAAACGAAAATATGTCGATAATGGGCCATTTAGACAGCAGACACACGCCCGACCCGGTGACACCGGAAAAAAAGTAATGGCTGTACGGTAGAACCGTTTTTGTGGCTTCAACGATCCGTGAGAAGTCTGCCCCGCTCCACACCTCCTGAAGGAACACGTAGTCGAAATCAGTCTCCTTCAGCGAGAGCTGCTCAGCCAGTGCGTTCACGCGCTGTCGACGATGTTTCGACACACCCACGAGACCCCAGATATTCAATGACAGAACCTTCACCTTCACTTGCATTTTGCCTGCCGGCCTGAAAAGAAAAGCACGATAAGGTGGTGCACTACTCAGTGCCGATGTTCGACATTGGCATGGCATTACCTGTCGTCTCTCTCAGAAGCTACCACTTTACTAGTAAGGTTCGTCAGCGTTCCGCTTGAATTGATTAGATAATTCGAAGGAATCGCATGTGAGAAGTTCGAGACGATACCGCAGTTTAGTGTCGAGAGTTTCGTTGAGGAGAAAGGACCACTGCCTTTTTCACTGCCACCGCATGAGGTCCCCGACAACCAGTTATGCGACGATTACAATAGAAGACTTTTGTCTTCCCCCCGCAGCCTTATATCTACAGGGAATCATCTCGGCCCTTAAGACAAGAATGCCAGCTTTGCTAAACAAGAGTCCATGTTAGTGTAACGTCGAGCTACCGTATGCACATTGCTGTGCCTGTCGTTCCCCGTCGATAAGCGCCTGAGGCGGTCGTTACCTAGATTGAGACAGTGCAAAGTGCATGCGCATGCGATAAAGTCCCGGATCACGCGTGAAGAACAACATCAATAGCAACCTCAACAGCAGCAGCAGTAACAACAACATTAGTAGCAAGAACAACAATAGCAGCAGCAGCAACAAAAACAACAACAACAACAACAACAACAACAACAACAACAACATACGTGGTGCTCTCTGTTACGGTGGCATCCCGGGATGGTGGCGAAAGCATCTCGTTCTCAGTGTCGAGGTCGACCAAGGTCGACGTGCGCGAATCGTCGCCGTGGTCGGTCAAGGTCGACGTGCGCGAATCGTCGCCGTGGTCGGTCAAGGTCGACGTGCGCGAATCGTCGCCGTAGTCGGCCATCGCGCGTCAAGGCCGGCCCCGTCAGCGTCTTCCGTCAGCTGCTTTCAGCCATACAAGTGTGCGTGCAGGTGTCGAAGAAGCCGGTGTCGTCACCGCTCGCTCATATGTATGACGGCGGAGGCGGTGCTAATGAGGCAGCCTCCGCACCTCCACTCGCTGATTAGTGATTGGCAACTGCAATTCAGGCGGCGAGACAGGTCGGGGGAGGGAACATACGCAGCAAACGGCAGACATGCGGGTAGACCGACGCGTTCAGCCTTTAGTGGTCAGTAGCATTGTGGCACCACTAAGTAGGAGGGATTCTACAGTTTGACAAGACAGACGATAAAGCGACAAGTGCTTGCTTCACTCAGGTTATTATTATTATTATTATTATTATAATTATTATTATTATTATCATCAGTTAGCTGGCTAGTAGCAGCATACTGCTACGACTCGTTAAAGTTGTTGAAAAGAAGAAGAATAGCTCAATAAAGCGACTAATTACTATTATTTACTAATTGCAGTCGTTGACTTGGTAGTTGAAGTGGTGAAGAAAAAAACAAATATATATATATATATATATATATATATATATATATAAGTGTAATAGATGTCCTCAATGATTGCGCTAAATGATTGCGTCTCGATATACTTATTGTGGCATGAATGAATATAGTGCATAGTGTGTGCCGAGCTACATAACCTCGAGCTAAACGGGGCAGAAGCAGACAATAAATTGCAAAGACTTGACGAAATGTAAAAATCGTGTTTGAGCTACCGGGCGAAAGCAAAGAAGTAGCAACGTTCCGGCGCATGGCTAGAGAGACTTTTTCTCTGGCTCACTAATGGAGACTTCTTCTCTCTCTGTGTCGCTCTCTTACATGCACTATTTGGGCTGTGAATAGGACTGGATGAGATTATCAAACAACAGCAACAACAATGATTACTACGAGTTATACATTTTCGGTCATTACGTGATTTTATTACGTCGTTTTAATTACGCCGGGACTTCAGGCATTATGAATGCTCAATACCTTTCAATTTATTGTCACACTCTAACAGCGATAGCTACTAGTGTGACGGCGCTACAGCAGTTTACAGTTATATACTATACAACAGTATTATACAGTCATACACTAGGTTTAATTAGTCTAGTAGTAGACCACTGAATCATTATGGGGCAACAAAACACAAAAACAAGGACCATACAGGAAAAGAATGCAACGCTGTAGCGGCGGGTGTGTTAGAAATAATCGCTCTACTGACTCGCTTAGCAATTAAAAGAAAAGGTCTGTTCAATACATTATTCGCACGGTGCACATGCTCTGGTGAAGCTAGCAAGATAAGCAAACTTGAAGCGTGAAATTGAGAATCTTCGCCGTTCGTATATTTCTGCGTGATTAGGATCTACTTATTAACTCGAATGCTTTTCAGTTCGTAAAACAATGATTTGGTGCAGAGAAGCAAAGCATTTACGAATTCTATTATTCGTCACACATGCAACGAAACAACCAAACAGTTGGCCGGCCAGTATTAAATGAAGCAAGTGGGAATCAATGTAGCTCCTATTGGGATAACAATTCGCTAGTTTAGCAGATGCTATAGAATATCAAGTACTTGATTAGAATTGAGTGAATCGGCAATATGGAAACATAACCACTTCGTACAAGTCTAACTAGTTCCTAGATCGGCTCGAACTGCATAGATTGAAAGTAGGCATTTCAATAAACAAACGCTAATAAAGGTTCTATTCATTTTCGCTTAGGATAATCGTATTTAACCTGGCTACGCTTGAAATCTTTTTAAACAATTTAAACAAACGCTTGTGGATCTACTATATACATTTTGTTGCAATATTTCATGCCTATCTGAAATTAGATACTATAATATTTAAATAATCGTACAAAACTATCAATTAACTGTTAGTTAGTCGTTAGGACGCTAAGGTAAGGAAGTTCAGGATATACCTAGAAGAATGCGGAAAGAGCAAATGTTCGCATCGAAGAAGAAGGTGTCGGTCAAAAAAGATTTCCCGTCAAGAACAAGAGTCTCAAACCAAAACACAATTCCATTAATGACAGGGTGACATTGCACTTCGACATTGGTTTAAAGATATATTTATTATATTCAATCTGAGAATTCGTCTAGATTGCTAGGAGGAGACTTTGTCATAACTTATTTACTGATACGTATACTGATTACGATGAGTGGCTAACTTTTGCTGTTTATCTTAAAGACCGTACCAATTCGCATTACATTTCACCAGGTCGACAAACCCAGCATCAATAAAGTGGTAATATCGTGGGGGCTCTAAGTAACCTGCAGAAAGTCCCTTTCATTCTACAGTTGTGGCAGTTGTGATATGTCTCAGTCCGCGAGTACGTTGTATTGACGTTTTTTTTCTTAACAATAGGCCCGCCGTAAATTTAGTCATCCAAAGGGATTTGTTTAGTTCAAGGCGTGAGCCAAATATCGTCGCAACAAATCCTGATTATACTTCATATACGGCAAGCATTGTGATATCAAGGATTAATTGACATTCGCCCATATTTGGCCGATGCTTACAATGCAAGCTGCGGTGCGGCTTAGGCCTTTCTTTAGAGGACTAAGGTTGGGCAATGCGGTACGCACACCGGACTGGTCACCAAAGCAGGATTGTCTTCGTCTGCAAGTGTGAGCGGGAAAAGGGGGGAGCAGCTGCCACTAAAGACCAGTCATGCCCTCTTTTCTCCCTCAACTGGGAAGTGCTGTTAGAATTCTACAAACTACAGAAGAGGGGGGTGCTTGTCCGATTCACTGGTCGCGCCTGCCCTCTCGTTAGCCAGAGAGGGCGTGACATGCGCATGCGAAGTTAGAAAAAGCTTAATGGACAGTCACGATCGTGCAGTGCCAGTCGTCAAGTGGAGTTGTCGCGGTGCAACCCGCGTAGGCTCTGAAGGAGTTGGCGCTCGCGCTCCCTCCCAGCAGAACAGTATATTAGGATGTCTCCTCTGGCCGCATTGCTTACAGTGGGAATGGCATATCGGTGTGACAGCCTTGCCAATTTGGTTGAGGTAGGAGCGAAACTCCCGTGTTCCGTGAGCATTTGTGTGGTATGTCACGTTCTAAATCAGCGATCCGAGGCCCTGCAGTACTCCAGCCGTCATGGTGAATTCGAAGCCGTGACACGTCATAGTTCTTTCATATAGCTAGTTTGAAATGAGGCGGCCAGGTAAAATGATACCTTATGTCTGTAGAGCACCTAAGCACGGTGCTCCATGACATGCTGTTAAATGCGCCGTTTTTATATCCAGGAGAACTGCGAGCAGAAGGTCGCGAACCCTAGGCGCCACTTCCTGCAGCAGCAGCTTGGCTTTTAGTTGCACTTTGCACACTCCAAGAGCCGTGCAAACCGCAGCGGAATCCGTACTAGAAATCCGAGTGGAGCCCACGGTCCCCTGCGAAATCTCAAAGACGCTGCTCTAAGATAGCCTCAATGCCGTTGTCAGCGTGCTCAGTAAGCATATCGGCCTGTACGACCCGTTCCATTGCATTCAGGGATAGGAATGACACGGGCCCGACCTCCACACCGGGGTCCCTTCCTGCAGAAATTCGAGTTATTCCTCAGCTATCTCATGCGGAAATTTTATTAGGAGAGCCCTCGTGGCAGCAAACCGGAATCCATTCAGGTCCGAACAAATCCACGTTATGGCGATAACTATCTCCAGTCTGGTGACGGGCGAGACTTCGTCTTCCAGATAATGAGAACTGCCGAGCGAGGGGTGAATGGGAAGCAACATGGAGATTGTTCTCACCCGTTCTTCGCCCGGAATTATGTCGTCCAAGCGGTCGTATTGCTCCCTTAATCATCACCCTTATTTGCATTATAAGTCGCCTATATCGAGTTTCGTCTTCATCCTCCACACAAAATACTCTAACTTTACACAGCTAGTAACGTGCCCTAAGTGATATTGCAAACCACCTAGGATCGAATCGAGGTGTCATGGTACGTCAACAGCTTTCTCAGTACTTGGTTAGCTGAACCTAGAGAGCAAATGCTATGATCCTCCTTCAAATAACGTAAATAAGCAGTATCATTACTGCCAATAAATTTAGCTGAAGACGGCTAAGAAATTATCTCGCTCAATTTTGATTGTTCTTTTTTTCCTCTGGGTTTTTCGGGGTAGTAAAATCAAATAAAACAAAACCAATAAACGATTTTACTAGCATACCACTGGTTCAGGACAACGCCAATCCTACGCCCGGGCTGTCAGGAACTCGTCGACGGAACGCCTATATAAGCTGCAAGAATTCATACACACACAGAAACCACAGTCAAGTCCATCTTGCTTAGTTTTACGCTCGGCAGTAGATCTATATTGAAGAATAGACACAACAAGAACAAGCAATAAAACAGTATTCAGTTCGCTTCAACTTTCAACACCCACTGTTTAGTTGAGGCACCAGTTAGTTTTGAAATACTACGAATGCTAAATAAACCTCACTGTGTGAAAGCAGAGTCGGTCGTGGGGGTAAACAAACTTATCAACTGCAAACAACGTTTATTGAACGTTGAACGGTTTTAACGTCCAAGGGACTGCTTTTCGCATTGCATTTTGAATATTTGTGGGTCGTTTTCAACTTCGAGTTTCCCTGCTGGTTTGCTGGCTTAACTATGTTGATCACATCAAGTACAACTTCATAAAACGGCGCAAATAAACGTGCTCAGCATAAATACTGACAACCACAAAGTTCGTTTTCTACACAACCCGACAATATTTAATTACTTTAATTTCGCATGCAAGCAATTTCGATGCAATAACAACATGAGCACGCATTACGATATACGACTATTGACAACAAGATACAAATAGCGACAAAGACAAAACAAAACCGGTTTCTACATCGAAGTGATGTACTTCGCTACGAGAAAATAACAAATATATGGCGAACATGAGCCCACGTTTAGGACTGAAAAATGTGTGCAAATGCATTGCTGTGGCTAGAGAATAGAACTAAGAACGGCTGGATGGCTCCGTTATATATACTATATATATATATATTATATATATATATATATATATATCTCAGCGTACATGTAACAGTTAAATTGACTTAAACGTATAAGGACAAGCATATATTATATATATATACTCAGATACATCGTGAGTTCAAATCCAGACACTGACTACTAGTCTTGTATTGAATAGCTCTCAACTCAGATGATAGTAATAACCGAAACAGGGAATCACAGGCATTCGAAAAGTGCGGCAAATACACAGACCTACCTATTAACAACCTTATGGCATATATTTAATCGAATATCAGTTGTCCTAATCGAGCTGAGAGAGTCTCAAGAGCTATTTGTGTCAAACGTCTTGGCAGCACAAGCGTCGAAGTCAAAGGTCAAAACGAATCCTTTCCCACCACCCGTTACGCCAGACAGACGGAAACCTGTCAACAGCCCCTGCAAGCAACGACCACTTGGAGAAACACGGCCAATTATCGGCCTATATATACTCTAATACAACCCAGGTCAGGCGAGTCAGGCAGAATAGGTCTTATCTTTCTATTAGTGAATATATATATATATAATATAATATATATATATATATATATATCATCAGAATACCACAATAATCAGCAAAGTATTGAAGGTTTTCTTGGCATTATTCACGTTGAGCCAAGAAGCAGGCATCCCAACCGATAGCCTTAGGTTAACCAGACCCGGGGCGTTAACTAGTCGATCCGGAATCAGTGCGCAAACGCCTCTATCCGTTACGCAGTAACTCTTATGAGTCTTCGAGTGGGCCACGATAATAAAACAAAATTAATTCGTGCAAACATAATCTATATTGTATGCCTTGCCTTCCTTAGCCAACGGGTCTAGGGAATGTACGGAACTATAGGGAGTTCACACATCTGACCAACTATCTAACTGTGAGGAAGAAAGGTGCCTTTGTACAAATGTAATTATTCATGAAATAGGAAAACATAACACAAAAATAGATATATAATATATATATATATATATATATAGATATATATATATAATATATATATATATTATTCTTTTAAGGGAGAGAGACACTCGAATAAAGCAAGGTTACAATTTAACTAGAGACCCATTTAAAGGGGGCCGCAGGTTAACAACATGATCGAGTATATGATCACTAAGCGTATATTTACGTATAAGCGTATATATACCAAGCAAGATGGCTCAGTGGCAAAGCCTTTGACTGCATTCGGGAAGACTGGGTTCCTGGTTCTGGCATGGTTCCAATTTAAACACGGTAATGCCGGAATGGATTAAACATTAGCCATGACATGAAAAACAGTACACGGGCTTCAGCCTTACAGAAAATCTATTAAAAAAAATTGTATGCATCCAACGGTGCCACTATCCGCCGCGCTCACATCCAGCCATATATGATATCTACTGAGCATAGATAGAGAGACACGTCGTCGAGCGCCGCCGGTCGGAGTAAGTTGATTAGTAGTACATCTGGTCAAATGTCGGTTAATCCTCGACCACAAACATACGAGCAGAGAAAATAAACGCCCATATGTACAAACACGGACTCAAAATTGCACGCGGGTCAGTAGCATCGCGAGCGCGTCTTTTCCGTCAGACAGTGCGTTTACTGTGGCGCAGAGAAATTTCGATTTCTTTTCTTGTTGTTCGACACAGGGAGTCGATCAAAATCGATTTATCAACATACACCTAAATGTTGAGACAATTGGCTCACTTGCGAGACAACACAACTGACCCCTCTATCTACGACGACACAAAAGCACTTTCTGTGTTCTTTTTGCGCTCTTTGAAACGGAGATGGTGATCGATGGCAATGGACGTACTGCATACATAGGGTGACCTTCACAAGTGCGTCTAGACGCTGGTCGAGAGTTTACGTTTCGGCGACGTTCGACGAGAGGAAACGGAGAAAACCAACCCATTTCGATCGGCAGTCGCTCGCAATATGTTTATGATATTGTTGTTATTATCTTCGTCGTTGTTGTTGGTGTTGTTGTTGTTGTTGGTGTTGTGTTGTTGTTGGTGTTGTTGTTGGTTGTTGTTGTTGTTGTTGTTGTTGTTGTTGTTGTTGTTGCTGTTGTTGTTGTTGGTGTTGTCTGTGTTGTTGTTGTTGTTGTTTGTTTGTTGTTTGTTGTTGTTGTTGTTGTTGCTATTGTTGTTGTTGTTGTTGTTGCTGTTGCTATCGTTGTGTTTATTGTTGTCGTTACGTTTTTCCGTGTGTGTGGAAGAACGACGGTCCTATGACTTTACCACGTAACGCCGGGGCAGTAAGGGCGCGACTATAGCAGAGAGCAAGCTGATGCAAGCCTGAGCGTCGCAATAAAGTCTTTCTGCGACTCTGACGCGGCCTGCTGGCCAGTCTCAACTGAGCGTCCTTGTGCGTCCAGGTTGTAGAATAGCAGCAAAATAGCAGCAGCCGCAGCAGCAACAAAAAGCAATACATCGACAGACAAACAGACAATAACGAGATATCAGCCGTATACTGTCAGCCAGCCGCAGATGTTGTTAAAGTTTCCCCGCCACCCTGCTGCTGCTGTTATTGTTGCCCATGCTATTGTTGTTGTTAATGCTGCTCATGCTGTTGTTGTTGTTGTCGTTAATGCTGCTCATGCTGTTGTTGTTGTTGTTGTTGTTGCGGTTGTTGTTGTTGTCGTGGCCGTTTCTGGCTCATCTGGCATTGTATCGCACCACTCATCGATTCTCTGGATGGACAGGTTTGCATCGGGTAAATCGAGTGAACGAACAATTGTGTTGGACAAGCATGCGTTGGCCCCGCTAACTAGCGCATTTCTCAATTATCGACAAGTCAACTGTTCCTAAATTCGATTGCTCTACAACAACCTAGCTGGTCGCAGCGATTTTGTAAAATGCGTCTCCAATGCCTTTGCTGTCGTCAACGTCGTTGATTTCGTTGTTGATGTTAAGCATTTGGTTGGCGTCGTTGTCGATTTGTCATTTATGTTAATATTTTTGGCGTTTATTATTATTATTATTAGGCTAATGTTATGGTTAGAATTGGATGTCGCAGCTGCTGTGCAGAATGACTTTGCTGCCGATCACAGCAGGCCAGTTATGGATAGGTGTCCGCCCGAATCAATATGGTCACCAGCCACCCAAGCTCGCTGGCTGAATAAGCGGCGGATCAGTGGCTGACCCGACAACGACGCAACAATAGCCGTGCCGCAGGCATCCAAACCAACGCGAACGCTCATCCATATATATATATATATATATAATATTCTCCGCCGCCCACCCAAAAACTAGCATTCAGACAAGAAGCACAAATGATGCAAAGATTCACTTCTGTAAGATGGTATTTCATGGCAATGCAGAGCGAGACCGCAAATGGCATTTTGTCTGACGCACCAGATTTAAGATGCGAAGCCTTATGCGCGACAGATGTTATTATTGGATTTAAGCATTATAGACCAGTTGCAATATATATATATACCCCCCCCCTCCCCGTAATGGTGGACTCGTTCGCAGGGACCCAAATGTCATGGTCCGACCGTGAATGATTGACTACATTGAATAAATATGTATGTACATTATATATATATATATATATATAAAAAGTATATATATATATGACTAGATATATCTCATACTATCGTTGTTGTCGTTCTTTTTTTGTCGTTTTTTTTTATTATCAAACCCTTTTACGTATGTTCGTTAGTTGCGCTGTGCCTATTCGATTTGAACTTGGCAAAACCTCAAGTGAAAGTGAAGTTCCCACCCCCGTTTGCTGCAAACCGCTGCGTTTAAACCGAGACAGAGACTCACAAGAGACACGTGAGGCTGAACAGCACGAAAAACAGTAGCAGCAGCAGCTGCTGCAGCGACGGGTCGTTGATTACGATTGAAGTCGGTATCTGACGAATCATAGGCGTATAATACGAAAATGAACAAGTCTCGCTTGTTACCACCACCCTGATGCTCTCTAAAGAATTCTTCGTGCCAAACCCGAACGACACCAAACAGTGCGTGGCACCTCATCACACTGCCAGCCATCATATCGTGACGTCAGGAGGGGGACCGATGGTGATCTACTGGTGTGTCACTGGCTCGTCGTGTCTCGCGACAGCCAACCAAGTGATGACTCTCTTCCGACGTCCGATTTTAAATAAGAGTTTTTGGGCTGCCACACTCTAAGCCAACATTTACCGTCTACGGAGGGCTTTCGCACTGCTTCGTAGCACGTCATCAAAGCAATGTGTAACGACGGCGGGGGGATTGAACCGTATGTCCACCTATATGTCTCCTCCGGACGCAAGACGAACCACCACCACCTCCACCACCAGACTCGACTCCGACATCTGATCTGCTCCACCGTAAGCGACCATATGTCGATCGACAAACAATGATGTCTGTCTATCACCCCCTGTTGATATGTGCACGGCCCACTTCGTTCTTACTCACGTAAGGTTGAGGAACGCCAATCAATGTGTCCGTAGTCGGTACGTAATCGGCACCATTACTCATAATAATGTTAGCCACTGCGCAGACCCAACGATGACGCAATGATGGCGATAATAAAATAATGATGGCGATGATGATGATGAGGAGGAGCACGATGTCCAAAATAACTGCCGAAGCTA